>JAAAWM010011494.1:0-82927 GCA_036873465.1 Thinopyrum obtusiflorum | reverse complement strand
AGATTGAAAAAGTTTGAGAACATCAAAAGTATGAAACAATTGCTTGGCTTGTCAATGGGGTTGTGCATGATTTAAATATTTTGTGTTATGAAGATAGAGCATAGCCAGACTATATGATTTTGTAGGGATAACTTTCTTTGGCCATGTTATTTTGAGAAGACTTGATTGCTTTGTTAGTATGCTTGAAGTATTATTATTTTTATGTCAATATTAAACTTTTATCTTGAATCTTTCGGATCTAAACATTCATGCCACAATAAAGAAAATTACATTGAGAATTATGCTAGGTAGCATTCCACATCAAAAATTCTGTTTTTATCATTTACCTACTCGAGGACGAGCAGGAATTAAGCTTGGGGATGCTTGATACGTCTCCAACGTATCTATAATTTTTTATTGTTCCATGCTATTATATTATCTGTTTTGGATGTTTAATGGGCTTTGTTATGCAATTTTATATTATTTTTAGGACTAACCTACTAACCGGAGGCCCAGTGCAAATTGCTGTTTTTTTTGCCTATTTCAGTGTTTCGCAGAAAAGGAATATCAAACGGAGTCCAAACAGAATGAAACCTTCGCGAGGATCGTTTTTGGAACAAACGCAATCCAGGAGACTTGGAGTGGACGTCAAGGAAGCAACGAGGCGGCCACGAGGTAGGGAGGCGCGCCCAGGGGGGTAGGCGCGCCCCCCACCCTCGTGGGCCCCTCGTGGCTCCACCGACCTACTTCTTTCGCCTATATATACTCATATACCCTGAAAACATCCGAGAGCACCACGAAACCCTATTTCCACCACCGCAACCTTCTGTACCCGTCGGAGGCCTTTATCTTGAGGCCTTTTCCGGCGCTCCGCCGGAGGGGGAAACGATCACGGAGGGCTTCTACATCAACACCATAGCCTCTCCGATGATGTGTGAGTAGTTTACCACAGACCTTCGGGTCCATAGTTATTAGCTAGATGGCTTCTTCTCTTTCTTTGGATCTCAATACAAAGTTCTCCTCGATCTTCTTGGAGATCTATTCGATGTAATTCTTTTTGCGGTGTGTTTGTCGAGATCCGATGAATTGTGGGTTTATGATCAAGATTATCTATGAACAATATTTGATTCTTCTCTGAATTCTTATATGCATGATTTAATATCTTTGCAAGTCTCTTCGAATTATCAGTTTGGTTTGGCCTACTAGATTGATCTTTCTTGCAATGGGAGAAGTGCTTAGCTTTGGGTTCAATCTTGCGGTGTCCCTTTCCCAGTGACAGCAGGGGCAGCAAGGCACATATTGTATTGTTGCCATCGAGGATAAAAATATGGGGTTTATATCATATTGCTTGAGTTTATCCCTCTACATCATGTCATCTTGCCTAATGCGTTACTCTGTTCTTATGAACTTAATACTCTAGATGCATGATGGATAGCGATCGATGTGTGGAGTAATAGTGGTAAATGCAGAATCGTTTCGGTCTACTTGTCGCGGACGTGATGCCTATATACATGATCATGCCTAGATATTCTCATAACTATGCGCTTTTCTATCAATTGCTCGACAGTAATTTGTTCACCCACCGTAAATTATGCTGTCTTGAGAGAAGCCACTAGTGAAACCTATGGCCCCCGGGTCTATCTTCTATCATATTATTTTCCTATCAATTTGTTATTGCTGCCGCCTTTTATTTTGCAATCTTTACTTTCCAATCTATACAACAAAAATACCAAAAATATTTATCTTATTATCTTTATCAGATCTCACTTTTGCAAGTGGCCGTGAAGGGATTGACAACCCCTTTATCGCGTTGGTTGCAAGGTTCTTATTTGTTTGTGCAGGTACAAGGCGACTTGCGTGTAACCTCCTACTGGATTGATACCTTGGTTCTCAAAAACCGAGGGAAATACTTACGCTACTTTGCTGCATCACCCTTTCCTCTTCAAGGGAAAACCGACGCATGCTCAAGAGGTAGCACCAGTCAATGATCATTATATAGGAATCGCGTCCAAGATTAGTGGACCGACTCCTGCCTGCATCTACTGCTATTACTCCACACATCGACCGCTATCCGGCATGCATCTAGTGTATTAAGTTCATGGAGAAACGGGGTAATGCAATAAGAACGATGACATGATGTAGACAAGATCTATTTATGTAGAAATAGACCCCATCTTGTTATCCTTAATGGCAACGATACATACGTGTCGGTTCCCCTTCTGTCACTGGGATCAAGCACCGTAAGATCGAACCCATTACAAAGCACCTCTTCCCATTGCAAGATAAATCGATCAAGTTGGCCAAACAAAACCCAAATATCGGAGCAGAAATACGAGGCTATAAGCAATCATGCATATAAGAGATCAAAGAAGACTCAAATAACTTTCATGGATAAAAAGATAGATCTGATCATAAACTCAAAGTTCATCGGATCCCAACAACACACCACAAAAAGAGTTACATCATATGGATCTCCAAGAGACCATTGTATTGAGAATCAAAAGAGAGTGAGGAAGCCATCTAGCTACTAACTACGGACCCGTAGGTCTACAAAAGACTACTCATGCATCATCGGAGATGCACCAATGGGCATGATGAACCCCTCCGTGATGGTGTCTAGATTGGATCTGGTGGTTTTCGTCGACGATTTTCGTCGACTCCCCTAGGGTTTCTAGAATATTGGGGTATTTATAGAGCAAAGAGGCGGTGCGGGAGGCCACCGAGGTGGGCACAACCCACCTGGGCGTGCTTGGGCCTCCAAGCGCGCCCCTGTGGGTTGTGCCCCACTTGGGGCACCCCCCAGGTGCTTCTCCGGCCCACTGGATGTCTACTGGTCCAAAAAAATCCACAAAAAGTTTCGCTCCATTTGGACTCCGTTTGGTATTGATTTCCTGCGATGTAAAAAACATGCAGAAAACAGCAACTGGCACTGGGCACTATGTCAATAAGTTAGTACCAAAAGATGATATAAAATGACTATAAAATTATTGTAAAACATCCAAGAATGATAATATAACAGCATGGAACAATCAAAAATTATAGATACGTTGGAGACGTATCACCACTCCCAGGAAGAAGCCCAAAGCTGGACCCAAGCCTAAAACTGAGTGCTTCTACTGCAAAGGGAATGGTCACTAGAAGCGGAACTGCCCCAAATACTTGGCGGATAAGAAGGATGGCAAAGTGAACAAAGGTATATTTGATATACATGTTATTGTTGTGTACCGTACTAATGCTCGTAGTAGCGCCTGTGTATTTGATAATGGTTCAGTTGCTCATATTTGTAACTCGAAACAGGAGTTATGGAATAAACGAAGATTGGCTAAGGACGAGGTGACGATGCACGCCGGGAATGGTTCCAAGGTCGATGTGATCGTCGTCGGCACGCTACCTCTACATCTACCTTCGGGATTAGTTTTAGACCCGAATAATTGTTATTTGGCGCCAGCGTTGAGCATGAACATTATATCTGGATCTTGTTTATTGCGAAATGGTTATTCATTTAAATCGGAGAATAATGGTTATTCTATTTATATGAGTAATATCTTTTATGGTCATGCACCCTTGATGAATGGCCTATTCTTGGTTAATCTCGATCGTAGTGATACACATATTCATAATATTGATGCAAACGATGCAAAGTTGATAATGATACTGCAACATATTTGTGGCACTACCGTTTAGGTCATATTGGTGTAAAGCGCATGAAGAAACTCCATGCGAATGGACTTTTGGAATCACTTGATTATGAATCATTTGATACTTGCGAACCATGCCTCATGGGCAAGATGACTAAAACTCCGTTCTCCGAAACAATGGAGCGAGCTAATGACTTATTGGAAATAATACATACCGATGTATGCGGTCCAATGAGTGTTGAGGCACGCGGCGGTTATCATTATTTTCTGACCTTCACAGATGATTTGAGTAGGTATGGGTATATCTACTTGATGAAACACAAGTCTGAAATATTTGAAAAGTTCAAAGAATTTCAGAGTGAAGTGGAGAATCATCGTAACAAGAAAATAAAGTTTCTACGATCTAATCGCGGAGGCGAATATTTGAGTTATGAGTTTGGCCTTCATTTAAAACATTATGGAATTGTTTCACAACTCACGCCACCTAGAACACCACAACGTATTGGTGTGTCCGAACGTCGTAACCGTACTTTATTAGATATGGTGCGTTCTATGATGTCTCTTACCGATTTACCACTATCGTTTTGGTGTTATGCATTAGATACAGCCTCATTCACGTTAGGGCACCGTCTAAATCCTTTGAGACGACACCATATGAACTGTGGTTTGGCAAGAAACCTAAGCTGTTGTTTCTTAAAGTTTGGGGTTGCGGCACTTATGTCAAAAGGCTTCAACCTAATAAGCTCAAACCCAAATCGGAGAAGTGCGTCTTCATAGGATACCCTAAGGAAATAATTGGGTACACCTTCTACCATAGATCGGAAGGCGAGATCTTTGTTGCCAAGAATGGAATCTTTCTAGAGAAGGAGTTTCTCTCGAAAGAAGTGAGTGGGAGGAAAGTAGAACTTGATGAGGTAATTGTACCTTCTCTCGAATTGGAAAGTAGCACATCAGAGAAATCCGTTCCCGTGATGCCTACACCGACTAGAGAGGAAGCTAATGATGATGATCATGAAAGTTCAGATCAAGTTACTAGTGGACATCGTAGGTCAAACAGAGCACGTTCCGCACTAGAGTGGTACGGTAATCCTGCCCTGGAAGTCATGTTATTAGACCATGGCGAACCTACGAACTATGAAGAAGCTATGATGAGCCCAGATTCCGATAAATGGCTTGAGGCCATGAAATCTGAGATAGGATCCATGTATGAGAACAAAGTGTGGACTTTGGTGGGCTTGCCTGATGACCGGCAAGACATTGAGAATAAATGGATCTTCAAGAAGAAGACAGAAGCTGATGGTAATGTCACCATCTACAAAGCTCAACTTGTCGCGAAAGGTTTTCGACAAGTTCAAGGGATTGACTATGATGAGACCTTCTCACTCGTAGCGATGCTTAAGTCAGTCCAAATCATGTTAGCAATTGCTGCATTTTATAATTATGAAATCTGGCAAATGGACGTTAAAACTGCATTCCTTAATGGATTTCTTAAAGAAGAGTTGTATAAGATGCAACCAGAAGGTTTTGTAGATCCTAAAGGTGCTAACAAAGTGTGCAAGCTCCAGCGATCCATCTATGGACTGGTGCAAGAATCTCGAAGTTGGAGTATACGCTTTGATGAGGTGATAAAAGCATATGGTTTTATACAGACTTATGGTGAAGCCTGTATTTACAAGAAAGTGAGTGGGAGCTCTGTAGCATTTCTGATATTATATGTGGATGACATATTATTGATTGGAAATGATATATAATTTCTGGATAGCATAAAAGGATACTTTAATAAGAATTTTTCAATGAAAGACCTCGGTGAAGCTGCTTATATATTGAGCATCAAGATCTATAGGGATAGATCGAGACGCTTAATAGGACTTCCACCAAGCACATACCTTGATAAAGTTTTGAAGAAGTTCAAAATGGATCAGTCAAAGAAAGGGTTCTTGCCTGTGTTACAAGGTGTGAAATTGAGTCAGACTCAAAGCCCGACCACTGCAGAAGATAGAGAGAAAATGAAAGTCATTTCTTATGCCTCAACCATAGGTTCTATCATGTATGTTATATTGTGTACCAGACCTGATGTGTGCCTTGCCATAAGTTTGGCAGGGAGGTACCAAAGTAATCCAGGAGTGGATCACTGGACAGAGGTCAAGAACATCCTGAAGTACCTGAAGAGGACTAAGGATATGTTTCCCGTTTATGAAGGCGACGAAGAGCTCATTGTAAATGGTTACGTCGATGCTAGCTTCGACACTGATACAGATGACTCTAAGTCACAAACCGGATACGTATTTTTATTGAATGGTGGAGCTGTCAGTTCGTGCAGTTTCAAGCAGAGCGTCGTGGCGGGATCTACATGTGAAGCAGAGTACATAGCTGCTTCGGAAGCAACACATGAAGGAGTCTGGATGAAGGAGTTCATATCCGATCTGGGGGTAATACCCAGTGCATCGGGTCCAATGAAAATCTTTTGTGACAACACTGGAGCAATTGCCTCAGCGAAGGAATCCAGGTTTCACAAGAGAGCCAAACACATCAAGAGAGGCTTCAAACTCCATTCGTGAAAAGGTCAAAGATGGAGACATAGAGATTTGCAAAATACATACGGATCTGAATGTGGCAGACCCGTTGACTAAGCCTCTTCCGCGAGCAAGACATGATCAGCACCAAGACTCCATGGGTGTTAGATTCATTATAATGTAATCTAGATTATTGACTCTAGTGCAAGTGGGAGACTGAAGGAAATATGCCCTAGAGGCAATAATAAAGTTGTTATATTATATTTCTTTATTCATGATAAAGGTTTATTATTCATGCTAGAATTGTATTGATCGGAAACTTAAATACATGTGTGAATACATAAAACAAATATCGTGTCCCTAGTAAGCCTCTACTAGACTAGCTCGTTGATCAAAGATGGTTAAGGTTTCCTAACCATAGACATGTGTTGTCATTTGATAACGGGATCACATAATTAGGAGAATGATGGGATGGACAAGACCCATCCGTTAGCTTAGCGTATTGATCGTTCAGTTTATTGCTATTGCTTTCTTGATGTCAAATACATATTCCTTCGACTATGAGATTATGCAACTCCCGGATACCAGAGGAATACCTTGTGTGCTAAACGTCACAACGTAACTGGGTGATCCTAAAGATGCTCTACAGGTATCTCCGAAGGTGTTTGTTGAGTTGGCATAGATCGAGATTAGGATTTGCACTCCGAGTATCAGAGAGGTATCTCTGGGCCCTCTCGGTAATACACATCATAAGAAGCCTTGCAAGCAAAGTGACTATGGAGTTAGTTACAGGATGATGTATTACGGAACGAGTAAAGAGACTTGCCGGTAACGAGATTGAACTAGGTATGAAGATACCGACGATCGAATCTCGGGCAAGTAACATACCGATGACAAAGGGAATGACGTATGTTGTCATTATAGTTTGACCGATAAAGATCTTCGTAGAATATGTAGGAACCAATAGGAGCATCCAGGTTCCGCTATTGGTTATTGACCGGAGAGGTGTCTCGGTCATGTCTACATAGTTCTCGAACCCGTAGGGTCCGCATGCTTAACGTTCGTTGACGATATAGTGTTATATGAGTTATATGGATTTGGTGACTGAATGTTGTTCGGAGTCCCGGATGAGATCACAGACATGACGAGGAGCTCCGGAATGGTTCAGAGGTAAAGATTGATATATAGGACGATGATATTCGGACACCGGAAGAGTTTCAGAGTGCACCGGGTAGTCATCGGATCGCGGAAGGGGCTCCGGACACCCCCGGCAGGTGTATGGGCCTAATGGGCCAAGGGGGGGGGCACAGACCAGCCCACAAGGGGGCTGGCGCGCCCCTCTCCCTGGCCGCCGACCCTATGGAAGGAAAGGGGGGAGGGCTAGCCCCTCCTGCCTTCCCCTTCTCATGGGAGAAAGGAATGGGGGGGGGGGGCACCCTCCCCTGCCTTTCCCCGCTCACCTAATAAGGAAGGGGGGCGCGGCTTGGGGAGGACCCCAAGTAGGATTTGGCCTACTTGGGGCTCCTCCTGGCAGCCTCCCCTCCCCCACCTATATATATGTGGGAGGGGGCGCCACACATAACCACGACAATCTCTTAGCCGTGTGCGGCGCCCCCCTCCACAACTTTGTCCCCCAGTCATATTTTCGTAGTGCTTAGGCGAAGCCCTGCGGAGATAGCATCACCATCACCGTCACCACGCTGTCGTGCTGCCGGAACTCATCCACTACTTCGTCGTCTTGCTGGATCAAGAAGGCGAGGACGTCACCGAGATGAACGTGTGCTAAACGCGGAGGTGCCGTACGTTCGGTACTTGATCGGTTGGATCGCGAAGAAGTTCGACTACATCAACCACGTTAACAAACGCTTCCGCTTACGGTCTACGAGGGTACGTAAACACACTCTCCCCTCTCGTTGCTATGCATCTCCATGGATAGATCTTGCGTGTGCGTAGAATTTTTTTTGTTTTCCATGCAACGTTCCCCAACACATGCCCTGCTATTTATCTAGGGCAAGCATTCCAGCAAAGATTCAAAAATGTTCAACAATAAAAATATATATAAGAATTCTAGATAACATAGCCAGTTTTTATACCTGAAGATTGCTACGGTATGGTTCATCGTCATATCCTTTTTACCTTAAGGTATAGATGAAACTTTCGTGGAAGAAGAAATACACTTCAAAAACTGAATTGTCGTAATAATTGGAATAGAGGCTAGATTTCCAAATATGAAAAACAGAAGAAAAGATGGTTGCCATCTAACCTGAAATCATGTCTACCCAAATACAATTTCCATTAGCTTATTATGGAAATTGGAGTAATACAACAAATCATCAAACAGAAACAGAATCACCAACGGTACTAAAAATATTTCAGAAAAAGCAACATTAAAGAGAAGCTTAGCAGCCATCCTAAAATCCTGGAAAGTAAGTGACTTCAGATGCATGACCAACATACACCAGTAACCATGCAAATGCTATTTTGTCCACTGGCCTGGCCAAATTCTGAATAAGCTAACAATGTAAGAACTCAACAAATAGTACAAAAGACTACCAACCCAATCTTCTAGTGCACGTAGCGGCAGCTCAATGACTTTCACAAATTAGAGATCAATCTAGGTCTTCATTCAAGTTCACAGTGAAGCAGACTACAAAATAATGATATAAAAAAGCAACCCGAACTTGGTGGCATGTAAAGAAGACAACAAATAATAAATGCGTCAGACGAAATGAGATCAAAATACTACCCCATTTGCTGCCTTGATACCTGTTTTCAAATCCTCAATGACTGAATGATCCGGACCCCCCCCCCCCCCCCCCCCCCCCCCCCCCCCCCCCCCCCCCCCCCCCCCCCCCCCCCCCCCCCCCCCCCCCCCCCCCCCCCCCCCCCCCCCCCCCCCCCCCCCCCCCCCCCCCCCCCCCCCCCCCCCCCCCCCCCCCCCCCCCCCCCCCCCCCCCCCCCCCCCCCCCCCCCCCCCCCCCCCCCCCCCCCCCCCCCCCCCCCCCCCCCCCCCCCCCCCCCCCCCCCCCCCCCCCCCCCCCCCCCCCCCCCCCCCCCCCCCCCCCCCCCCCCCCCCCCCCCCCCCCCCCCCCCCCCCCCCCCCCCCCCCCCCCCCCCCCCCCCCCCCCCCCCCCCCCCCCCCCCCCCCCCCCCCCCCCCCCCCCCCCCCCCCCCCCCCCCCCCCCCCCCCCCCCCCCCCCCCCCCCCCCCCCCCCCCCCCCCCCCCCCCCCCCCCCCCCCCCCCCCCCCCCCCCCCCCCCCCCCCCCCCCCCCCGGCCGCCCGCCAAGGCCGAGGGAGAGCGACTTCGTGACCGGCGAAGAGTTTGAGGACGAGGAGGAGGGGGAGGACCACGGGGAGGCGGCCGATGGGCTCGCGCCGCCCCGGTCTAAGCGCAAGCGCGAGGCGTCCGCCGCCGCCGCCGCCGCGCTCGAGGATTTGACTCTCATCGGTAAGGGGCATGTTGCGTTATTAGCCGTTCTGCCTGGAGTGGGTTTGGTGGGTGCCGCGACTGGGATTCTGTGAACCTGCTGCTAGGGTTTACCCCTTCCACAATATGGAAGTCTAGCTTTCCCAACAAGCACGCACATAACAAGCAAGAACACATGCACACAACACGGCAGAAGCAAGCACGCATACATCATACAAGCAGCAAGCAGGGCAGGAGGACCATGGAGAGCGCGAGCGGAGACGGAGGGCCATGGCGGCGACCTGCACACCTCATGTGGAGTATGGAGAGGAGGGATAGTCCTCCCTTGGCTGGTGTCGTTCATGTAGGGCACGAACCAATGCAAGACGGCGACGCGAAATCCTCCTTGGGTCGCGCATAAGAGGTGGGGCTCGATTAGCCGGCGACGGAAGTTCTTGTACCATCCCCATGGCAAAATTGGTGAAGAGAGAGTAGACGAGGTGAATGAGGCCGGCGACAACGAATAGACCTTGATCGACAATGGTGAATGGCACTTGGCCGGCTCCACCACCTCCAAGATGGGCGGCCTGCTCCTTCACCCTGTTGCCGGCCTCCTCCCTCTTCCCTTGCTTGCCCTCGTCGGACGCCTCGCCTGCTCCTTCACCCCATCATCGGGCTCGCCTAACCAGCGCCTGGTATGGAACCAGGCGCACTGACGGCTGAGAAGGACAAATGGTGGTGGTGGAGGAGGAGGGTCACGGCGGTTGTGTCGGCGAGGGATTGGTGGAAGAGGAGGGGGCTGCAGCGGCTGCTGATTGGGGAATGGGGTTCGTGCGGGCGCCCATCACACACGTCGTGTGCGCCAGTGCGTGCGGCGGGAGGAGTGGATTGGTGGAACCCTCTTCCACCTGCCCGATGGCTCACCTAACCAATCCACATTGGGAACGAGCCCGCCAGTCATAGGCCTGGAAAAACAACTGTGAGGTAAAAACCAGATTAACCACAAGGTGAACATCGGATGGAGGAGAGGAAGCAGTTGACCAAAATGACGCTGATCCAACGACCAGAAGTGGACCAAATCGGGGGAGCCTCCTGGTGGCAAGTTGGCTAGGGTCCTTATAGATTTAAATGTGACATCTCGTATGCCAACAAGGTGTTGTCCAATATAAATCTGCCCGGCACAAACACACACTGATTATCCGAGATGATCTCCCCCAAGATGCACTTCAAACGATTGGTGATAACTTTAGACACCAGTTTGTACACGATGTTGCAAAGGGTAATCGGGCGTAAATCTTTCAATTTCTCTGGATTTTTAACCTTGGGGATAAGTACCACTATGGTATCGTTCCATCCCTCCGGTATATTGCCGCCTTGCAAGACATTTAGCACATCCTGTACCACACTATCACCAACCAGATCCTAGTACTTCTTGTAAAAAATCGCCGGCATGCCATCTTATCCGGGTGCCTTTAGATCACCTATTCTGTCAAGGGCCAACTTGACCTCATCGGCCATGAAATCCGTCATCAGAAATACATTCATTTGTTGGGTAGCCTTTGAAGTAACAATGTTCATGAAACCAGGGATACCTCTACGAGGGTAAACAAAGAGCACAAATAGTTAGACACGAGAGCCTTCAAGCCCTCCTCAACCTCTTAATAGTTGTATTTTCTGATTTACGAGTTTAAATGGAATGTAGAGGTTTATTTTGAAAAAAAAAAACCCGTAACGTTTGGAAAGGCCGATTTTTTTTCCTGGTGTTTTGTCTTCAGATTTGTGCGTTCTTCCCCGTAAAAGAAACACAAGGCGGAGTCGATCAGTTCACGCCTCCCCCCCTGCCCCTCCAAACTCGCCGCCCCTTCTTCCCTTTTCCATTTCCCTCCCAAACACGGACGTAGAATCCCGAAATCTCTAGGGTTTGCTCTCCCCGCGTCACCACATCCCCGTCCCCCCCTCCCCCCCCCCCCCCCCCCCCCCCCCCCCCCCTATCTGAAAATTGTCAATTCATGTCATTTTGATCCCAATGGAACTTTTGTCATCTATGAACTATCACAATTCACAATCCGGTTATTTGCCTCCAGTGGCAAAATTAGAAATTGTTGAGAAGCCAAGAACTGACAAGTGGCATGGATATGTTACGTGTAAGGACACATGGTAAGAGTAATGATCATTAGATTTTCATGAACTCCATGCGATTTATGATTTACAAAGACTTTGGTGACCTTGTCCAGGAATATTTGACTCTAGACCATCATAACAGGAATGAGTCATCTCATATGAATCAATCTAGTTTTATTGATAGTTATTAATTAGGTCTGCAGAATGCATCATCGTCGTCAATATGCACGGTCCTTGCCTTATTTCCACAGTTTACTTCAACATGATGCCAGTGGTTTGTAGGAACAACAAGGCTTCATGTTAATTTAAGAAAATACGCCGAGATGTTCCTAGATTTAAAGCTTTACTTCAATGTAACAAACGATATTCCATCTTTCAACTCCGCTCGGTTTCCTTACAAACTCGCAACTTGCAGACATAGTCAAACATAATGGCAGGCTAATCAGCCATGCTGTCAAAAGATTGGTCGAGGATTATGAATCAAATCCAAAGTCAGTGCTATTTCAGATATTAACAATGTTATTTGAGGTAATACTAACTTGATATGCTACTTATTGTTCTATTTAAATTATCGTTGCAACGTTATTTTCTTAACCTGCAAATCTTACAATGACAGGTTTGTGGCGCCAGACATGATATATATGCAAGCGACCTTCATGAGGCAGCTGTGGATGACATTGTATTCAAACTAGCTGAGCTAGCAAGAAAAGTATCCTATTGTGAGATTTTGAAAGGAGAATCATCATCTGTGGCCATTTCAATTATCCAATGCACATAATCTATTTATCTACCCTATATTGTTCTACTGTTGTGCATATATGCTCTCTTCTGTTTGAGTTTTGTCAATCTTAACTTGAGAACAGGGTCTGGTGGATGATAATTATAGCTCAAAAAGGAAGGACCTTAAGAACTTCAAAGAAAATCTTGTTACCTTTTGGGATAGTTTGGTCCTTGAGTGTCAGAATGGTCCATTATTTGATGATAACTTATTCACGACAATCAAGGATTACGTGGTTGCGATATCATGGTAATTAGGTCTCACCAGTCGCCATCCTTATTTTTTCCTTAGTCTTGTATACATGTGTATAAGGTGCTAATTTGTTGTGCTTCAGTACTCCCCCAAGGGTTTATCGTCAAGTAGCTTCATTGGTTGGGCTCCAGCTTGTGACGTCCTTCATATCTGTCGCCAAGACTCTCAGTGGACAGCGTGAGACCACCCAAAGGCAGTTGAATGCAGAGAAGAAGAAGCACAGTGACGGGCCAGCTGTTGAATCTCTCAACAAAAGGCTAACTATTACTCATGAAAATATTACATATTTGGAGGAATCGATGCGTAAAATATTCAGCGGGTGAGGCTTTCTATTAGAGACCACTCACCCAACCTTTTATTGTTTACTTAATTAAGTGTTCTAATCTTTCTTAAGTGATAGTATATTCATTGGTATCCAGAATCTTGCACATGTCATGCAATCTATACTTATCTTGGTCTAGCAGGCAACTAAACACTATTATTTTGCCACATGTAGGTTATTCATGCACCGTTATCGGGATGTTGACCCTGAGATCCGAATGTTATGCATAAAATCCCTAGGTATTTGGGTTGTCTCATATCCATCACTGTTCTTACAAGATATATATTTAAAGTATCTTGGGTGGACACTGAATGACAAGGTAAAAAAGGTTTAATTCATTGATTAATTGTGCCCATTGATACCTTCTCTGTGATCAAAGAGACTTGCAATCTTATTTTGTGCACTTCTTTTTTTATAGAATGCTGGAGTTAGAAGAACTTCTATTCTTGCCTTGCAAAGCCTGTATGATGTAGATGACAACATACCTTCTCTTGGTCTCTTTACGGAGAGGTTTTATAGCAGGATGATCCAGCTTGCTGATGATATTGATATTTCAGTAGCTGTGCCAGCTATAGGACTCATCAAGCAATTACTTCGGTGAGCTCACTTTCTCATGGCCTCCGTACTGAGGTTTCACAGCAAAATCTTTTGCGTGCCCAGTTGGGGTAGTTACCGTGCAAGTTCACATATTTTGCCATAGCCTTTTTAAGATGTGCTAAGAGTTGGGTTTGTCTAGCTTTTGATATCAAGGCCTGCTTATGAGGTTTTGTATGTACAAGTAAAATTCAATTTCAAGTAAGAAGTTTTGAATACTAATTTCTTGGATATCTGGCATAACATTCCTGTTGTCAAATGTTATATACAAGGACTGATGATTCCATTTTGAAATACGGGTGTGGTGTTTGTTCAAATGTTTTCATCATTCACTATCTGCACAGTGCACCGATCGCATCAATTTCTACGCCATCAGTTAAATTCTTTCATTTTGGATGTTTGAATGACAATTGGTTCAAAGCTATTTCATGAAAACACAAGCTTAAACATACTTGCAATTGGCTAAGCCGTGGCACTGGAAGTAGGAGTTACGTATTCAGAGCTGAAGCTCACATGTACAAGGCTACACAAAATTTCATCATGTAGCTCAAATGCTTATGTGATTCTTGGAACATAAATGAAAAGTATTGTTTCCTTGCTTTGCAGGCATCAACTTTTGAGTGACGATGATTTGGGTCCCCTATATGATTTGCTTATTGACGAACCTCCTATGATCAGGCGTGCAATAGGGGAGTTAGTTTATGATCACCTGATAGCACAAAACTGCAAGACCCCTTCTGTAGCTAGAGGTACTCGTGTCTTGAAGGATTGCACTCTTATGCTACCCTGTCTTGTTATCAAATAGTACTTGATTACTTCAGCCATTGATTATCCTAGTGAATTCCAGATGGGGACAATGAATCCTCCGAGATTCACATTAGTCGAATGCTGCACATCTTAAGGGAATTTTCAGATGACCCAGTCCTGAGTTCTTACGTCATTGATGATATTTGGGATGACATGAAGGCCATGAAAGTATGCTCCTCCGTTTATGCAACTCTATTTGGAAAAGAGTATACAGTGTTGTCAGTGTGACATTCTGTCACAATTACATTATTTTTGTTCTTCAGGACTGGAAGTGTATAATCTCCATGCTTCTTGATGAAACTCCGATAGCTGAGCTTACTGACATGGATGGAACAAATCTAGTTCGGATGCTGCGAGCCTCTGCTAAGAAGGCTGTTGGGGAAAGAATAGTTCCTGCAACTGACAATAGGAAGATGTACTATAACAAATCCCAAAAGGTAGCAGTATCATCTGTGGTATCATATAGTATTGGTGCAAGGTCTCACTGATTCATAATCTCATGGATAGTTTTAATTTTTAAATATCTGTAACATTGCCAACGGTGCTGTTGGCCTGTTATTTCTCTAGTTCCAGTTTGCTAGATGTCATCTCTTCTAAGTACTAAGTAGTACTACCTACATAAAGTAGGTTTGTTCCATGGGGTACTTCAATGTTCAATGTTTGGTTCCTGAGGTACAGAAAATGTCAGTCCTTCAAAAGTTATGTTTGAGAGTCTGATTAGTTTAACCCTTCTAAATTTGTACCATGTCATCTCTATTTATGTAAGTTGCGTTAGTGAACCAACTTCTGGAGATTAGCCCAGTGGTCTAAATTGGTAAATCATCCAGGATTGTGAAATTAATATTAAAATGGAAATAATACTGGTTGAATATGACCACCTTCTGATAAACACATTAGGCCCTGTTTGGTTTGTCGTGTTCATTTCAAATACACCTGTAAAGAATACGGACCTCGGGTCGTCGTTTTGTTTCCGGCCGAGAATTGCTGAGCGACGGGTAATATACAGGTGTAAAATAAACACCTCTGTATTTGATTACAACGAATCCAAGCGCGGCCTTAGTGTATGTGTTGATTGCCAACTTACCTTTTCTATCATTAAGATGGAAAATCTTTTTTTGTGTGGGAGGAGATGGGAAATCTTTTGAGTTCATTTTAAGCATCCAGATCCTACACATTAACCTTAAAATTTCTGATTTTACACCCTTTTCATGGTTTTTCCCTGTCTAGTTCAGCTTTATACTCCTTGATGTTGTTCAAGTTCTTCCTGTTGAACTCTGGATTATATATTGCTCATTTTGTTTATTGATCTGCTATTTGTTCTTGTAAAACTGACACTTAGTTGAATTGTATCCCGCGGCATTACTAAAACATAAAAGTTTACAGGAGATATTAGAAAATAGCAAGAGTGACATAACCAATGCCTTGATGAAGAGGTACCCGCAACTTTTGAGAAAATACTTGCCTGACAAGGCCAAGATATCCCCTCTAATTGATATGATGATGCTTTTGAAACTTGAGATGTACTCACTGAAGAGGCAAGAGCAGGTCAGTTGCAAAAGCTATCACTCGTCCTTCTCATTCATTTTTTTTATTTGACCAATAATCTTGTTTATAATTTGGTTCAGAATTTCAAGGCCGCCATAGATCTCATTGTTGATGCCTTCTTCAAACATGGTGACAAGGATACTTTAAGATCTTGCATCAAGGCAATAGCTTTCTGTTGCACGAAGTGTCAGGCGGATCTTCTAGATTATGCTGAAAATAAACTTAAGACTCTTGAAGATGAGTTGGTTTTGAAAGTCAAAACTGCGATCAAGGAAGTAGAGGTATGTTTTACTCATGCTGTCTGTATATGTACTGGAGCCAGAAGATAATATGATGACTGTCGGCTTTGCAGGCAGGTGATGATGAATATTCTCTCTTGGTTAATTTGAAGCGACTTCATGAACTTCAATTGTCAAAACCTGTTAAAAATGATGGTTTATTTGAAGATATGTACCGAATCCTCAGTCATCTAAAAGAGATGGATAATGAGGTATGAACCATTGCACTGTTGAGATATTACTATTAGCACTTCAATCTTCCTTGCAGAATCAACTTTAAGGAACATATTGAGGTAATACTTGATGCTTGATTAGGTAAAGAGCTTTCTCCTCATCAACATGTTCCTTGAAGTAGCATGGTGCCTTCATGCAATTGACGTTGAAAACCCATCTGAAACATCTATCGAGGGACTTTCTTCCAAGCAAAGGTCTCTCTTTGAACAACTCTATTATTTCTTGGTGGTTCTGTCCAATTATCAGAAAGAGGGAAGGAGCACCACTGTGCTTTCCTCCAGAGTAAGCCTTCTGAATTAAACGTCAGCAAAGAGAGGAATACATTATTTTTGTAACAAGTGTATTCCTGCACTTAAGTTGACCCATTGACAGTTCAATGCCCTCTTTTGCTTCTAGGTCTGCACCATTACTGCAGAGATGTGGTGCTTGTTTAAGAAGTCAAAGTATTCTTCAACAAAGCTAAAAAATTTGGGTTATCTCCCACAATTAGAATATGTTCAGAAGTTTTGGAAACTATGTGAACAGCAGCTGAATATATCAGGTTATCTTGTCACATGCTTTTCTACTTCAAATTTAAAATATCTGTCCGGAATGGCGTTTCAAGAAATTTTGTTGCCTGGCTTCTTGCTAAGTACTGAAATCGGCCAACTTTTCACCCTCAGATGACACAGAAGATGAAGACGCAAACGAAGAATATATTGAAGACACAAACAGGGATGCTGTCATGATTGCAGCTGCAAAGCTACTGCTTGCTGATACAGTTTCAAAGGTCTATACTGCACTTTCTGCCTGCGATAGGGGTTCTCATGCAACATTCTTCCAGATAGTTTGTTGGAGACTACCTTCTATGCATCAAATTTGGTTTACGTCCGTAGCGTTTTCTACTGGCAGATAAATGAAATTTGCAGCAATTTATTTTGTTTGCAGGATTACCTTGGCCCTGAGATTGTTTCACACTATGTATCTCATGGTGCAAGTACGACAGAGATCATCAAGCATCTCATTACCGCACTAAAGAAAAATGCAAACAGCGATATAGCTGCTCTATTCTTTGAGGCATTGAGACGGGTACTTTTGTTTATCTTTGAATGCACTTGCTATTTATTCACAAATTTACAAGTAGGTGGATATTTGTATGGTGTCTTATCTGTATGAACATCCTGCAATTTGTTCTCTGAATTAGCTAATAACCTATCTTGAAATAAATAATAACTAAAAACCGCATCAGGAAATTATACTCATCCTGCATTATCGAGGATGCCATTAGTGATTGAAAATCTTGTAAACCAGGAACACATGGGGTCCTGTTGGTAACGTGGTTTGCTATTGTCATTGTATCTATTTAAACTTGTTTTTCATCTTTTGCAATGTTCTAAAGAATCATCTCCAAATATGTACATTGTTTGGACATATGTGCTGACAGGAATGAATGGTAAATGCCTTTATTTTTGTAACTCACCTTTGCATTTGATTTTGTTAATTTATGTGCCATTAACATATACTCTTTATGAAGCGTGATCTATCTTGTGTCAATCATTGTTTGTTTTTCATCTAATTAGGCGTACGAACGGTATATGACCTATTTGCGCGAAGGAGAGAACCAAAACCTGATAGCCAAATCTTACTCGGAGTGTCAAGATCTTGCTAATCGGCTTGCAGGCTACTATGTTGGTGCTGTTCGTATTAAAAACAAGTCTGAGATCTTAAAGATTATCCAGTGCGGTGTTCAATTTGCCTTTGTGGACCTCCCAAAGCAATTGTCTTTCCTCGAGGCTGCTCTTGTGCCATTTGTTTCTAAACTTCCTACGTCAGATATACCAGACATGTATGTTTTTAGCCCTGTCATTCGTGGTGCTGCCCTGATTTTGTGTTTCATTCTGAGTAATCTTTTTTTGCATGTAGTTTGACAGATGTACAGAAGAGGGCACAAGATATCGATATGAATGAAGATCCCAGTGCTTGGCGCCCGTACTTAACCTTTGTAGAACACTTACGTGAGAAACATGCAAGGAATGAGGTTTTCCACGGTGAGTTGAACTCTCTCTCTCTCTCCGAGCTGTAACTTAGGTTCCAGAACCACCGGAAGCTTTTCTTGTAGAAATTGTGGCTGATAGTGTTTCTGATCCAGAAGAAAAAGAGGAAAAGCCTGTAAAGCGCAGGGGCCGCCCGAGGAAGCCTAGAGATGAACCTGTGAGAAATCTTTTTGATGGAAACAAATCTAGTGATGAAGAGTCTGTTAGTGACTCTGACCAACGGGGGCATGGTGGAGATGACGACGACGAGGATGATGCTTTTGACCAGCCTTTGATCAACACGTTTAGGCCTTCCGCATCCAAGCTAAGATCGCTGAAGGGGGTTTCTCAACAGGGAACAAGCAGTCAGAGAAAAGCTCCTACGGCTTCAGGTAAAGTTGGAAGGTTTTGCTCTTACCGGTTTATGGTTTCTTTCTGTCTGTCCATTTCCTGATCACAGCCTGTAATTTCAGGAAGCAATAACTGATGAGGGTATGCACTAAGTCAGTCCTGTGGATCACGCATGACGGACATTCAGTCTCTAGTCGATTCAACGGACAAGGAGTTGCCGTGATCAACTCGTCACTCGTGTGGAACAACAACGAACGACCTTTGCTTGCCGTTGAATGTTTTTGTTTCATTGTGTCTAGGTGTCGTAGATGATTGTACTTAGGTGCTCACCCTCTTCTATAAACTATGTGCTTCCCCACTGTATATTATCTTGTGTAGTAACATTTGCGTTGCTGGGTTTTTGTTTCCTTAGAGGGGGTCATTTCATACATATGTACTACGCAAGTATGTTGAGCTATTTGTTGGTAATTAAGAGTTTAATCAAACTACATAGCAGAAAGTGATGCCAGCAAGTTGTACTTGAATGAGACAAGAATCACTGAGGGGGAAGTCTGAACAGAGTCCTATTCTAACTAAGCCGCACTGGCTAAAATAGAACTGACCGACAGAAGGCCAGTGGCAACGTAACAACTCAAATCCATGATGCAGCTAAGAGCATCTTCACTCGTGCCCTCAGGGCGATTTTTTTGCGTCGGCGCCCCCCCCCCCCCCCCCCCCCCCCCCCCCCCCCCCCCCCCCCCCCCCCCCCCCCCCCCCCCCCCCCCCCCCCCCCCCCCCCCCCCCCCCCCCCCCCCCCCCCCCCCCCCCCCCCCCCCCCCCGCGCCAGGTGTTCGGCGATTTGTTTGCTCGGCGATGGACTCGGACGACGAGGAGGCGCTCGTGGCGCTGCTGGAGGAGGAAGCCGATTTGGCACTCCTTTGGTATGCCAGGAAGTCACAATGACATCAACGTACTGCAGTGCTCACGTGTCTTTGCCAAGCTTGTTGAAGGTCATTCTCCTCCGGTAAACTTTGAGGTCAATGGGCGGCACTACAACAAGGGATACTACCTAGCAGATGGCATCTATCCGAGATGGTCCACATTTGTGAAGACCATCTCAAACCCTGTGCCAGGAGGCAAGAACTCCCACTTTGCGAAGGTTCTGGAGGCTTGCAGGAAGGATGTCGAGCGGGCATTTGGTGTTCTCCAATCTCGATTTGCTGTTGTCCGGTACCCCGCTCAGACCTGGTCGAAAGATCAAATGTGGGACATCATGACTTGCTGTGTCATCTTGCACAACATGATCATTGAGAGCGAGCAAGAAGAACCAGTGTTTGACACTGAGCCATATTACAAGCAGAGTCCTCTTGCCCAAGTTGATCACCACCTACCGACAACATGGACTGTCTTCCTCAATATGCCCCAGGAGATCAGTTGGGGATATAACTATTGGGTATGACCCGCCCAGGAGGGGCCGGGTCATACCACTGGCGACTTATCAATGAAGATGGCGGGTTATAACAAGCCCATTGACGGCCCAAGACCCAGAGGCGACTTGAGGCCCAAGGGGATGAACCGCCACATGTATAACTTGTATTGTAAGGCAAGCTTAGTTAGTCACCAAGCCGGACACGTTGTGTATAAGCCGGCCGGGACTCTGTAAGCCGCCGGGCGTCAACCTATGTATATAAAGGGACGACCCAGCGGCGGGTTGAGGACAAGAAACAAGAGATCGAGAACTAGGTCAAGCGTATTCGCTCCCTGGTAATCGAAACCCAAGCAATACAATCCCAAACTGGAGTAGGCCTTTACCTCCACCGCGAGGGGCTGAACCCGTATAAACTCTCTGTGTCCTTTGTCCCGATTAACCCCTTTAAGTTAACCTAGTTGCGATGGCTCCACGACTAAGTCCTTTCGCTAGGACATCTGCCGTGTTAAGTCCACGACAGTTGGCGCCCACCGTGGGGCCAGCGCACGGCGGTTTCGAGTTCTTGAAGGGAAGCTTCGAAGGGATCAAGGGATACGCTGTGGGCCGGATGACCAAGAGTCGTCGCGGCAAGCTCTACATCGACGATGCAGGCTGGGCCCCCGAGGCCGGCTCAATTGAGTACGGGTACCGGGCCCCCTTCGGCGGAATCCACGTCTTCATCGGCAAGATTGACGAACCGGGCCCTGAGCCGGACACCTGCACCGACATCATCGAGACGGCTCAGCGTGCACGACCCGCCCAGGTTCAACCCGCCGTGAAGCATGTCTTTGTTGGTTTCATCCATGGGGCGGAATTTGAGGAAGGATCTGTGTCTGGTGGTGAGACGGCCATCTACTCTGATGGTGAATCGTCCACAGGAGAGACTAATTCAACCCCCCCCCCCCCCCCCCCCCCCCCCCCCCCCCCCCCCCCCCCCCCCCCCCCCCATTGGACAGAGCTGCAGATGCCTGAGGAGAAGCCGGATAATACATATTTGACTATTCACTTTGATGGATCCAGGCAGAACAGGGTTGCGATTTTCATGGCCGACACACAGCCGGCGCTCGACTCAACGACCGCCGCGGCTATGACCTCCAGCTCAACTGCTGCGGCGACGGCTGGTGCTAGCGGCACTGCACGCCCGCCAGCTCAAGCTCTGACAGAGTTATTTGAGGCTTTGGCGACTTTGATGGGGGTGGAGGTGACCCCGGACAACCAGGAATAGCATAAGGTGGATGTGGCGAAGCTACGAGATGAGATAGCTCAAGCCAAGGAAGAACTGGCGGCTGAGAACGCTAGGATGGCCACGGAGCAAGCTGTTTTGGACGCTCAGGCACAACAGATTCAGGCAGAGTCGTTCCGGCTTACCTTGGATCAAAACGCTTCAAATGCCATCATGAGAAGGAGGCACCAGAGTCGGTTTATGATGCGAGAAACCTCTTCAACACGCCTAGGGCAGGGACCAGGGACCCGCCTGTGGTGAACCGGGCGGTTGAGGGCCCGTGACCGGAGCGCCGGTTCAGCCGCGTACTACGGATCCGCCTCGTTTGGATATTACTTCGCCTCAGCATGTGCCGACACCGCCGGGTCATTATTCTAACCCGTTGGATAATATGATTGCTGCTGCAACGCGACTGACGGCTCTCCCAGTTGAAGGCGAGTCTCCAGCTGCGATAGAGACACGGAGGGCCAGAGAACTTCTTCAGACAGCGCTGGATCAGCAGGCGGCTTATTCGTACAGCCGTGAGAGAATTCACTCAACCCCTCGTCCAAGCCGGAGTTATAGTAGACATATTGACTCGCCAGCAGTTTCAAGCAGCGAGCAACACCAGAATCAACCTCGTAGGCATGGCCCAGTGCGCGATGGTGTCGATGCTCAGACTTTGGTGGATCAGGGCAGTGCACGTCGGGAGGCTGAGCTGGCGGCTCAGTTGGCGGCTCAACAGCAATCCCCGGTTTATCCATCAGCATCGGTGGAGGCAGGAGTGACCTCCAGAACCTTGGGTGACCCATGTTTAGTGCCGGCTCTGCGTAACGAGCGTTTGCCTAAGGATTTCAAGGGTCCTCGTAAGGTGCCTAATTACATGGCAGATCAGCCACCCGAGGCTTGGATTGAGAGTTATGAGATGGCCATGGAGATGCTGGATGTTAGTGATGCTGCATGTGCTAAGTATTTCACCATGATGTTGGATGGGCCGGCTCGTACTTGGTTGAAAGGGCTGCCCGCTAACTCCATTAGATCATGGGCAGAGTTGAAAGCTCGTTTTATCCAAAAATTTAAAGACACGTGCAAGCAGCCTATGTCGATCCTGGATTTGGATTCTTGTGTCCAAGGTGAGGGCGAGTCAACAACCAATTGGGTGCGCCGGATCTCGGCTGTTATACACATCGGATAGTATCAATGCCTGTTCAGTAATCCTGATGTTGGAAAAGAATTGCCGTTTCCTTCCCCTTAAGTAGAAACTGGGACGGCTTAAACGCCACTGCAATGACATGGGGGCGCTCATGGCGGCTCTCGTCAAATATGCCGACTCTGATAGTACCAAAGACCCCGACTCTGATGAGAAGAAGACGGGTAATGGGAAGAAGAGTGGCAGTGCAAAGGGACATCAGCATAACACGGCGGGTCACGGTGGCAACGGTAAGCGCAAGGCCGAGGGCGCTTTAGACTTTGTGGCCAACACCAATACATAGAACAATAATCAGCGTCGGAAGGGAAAGCCGCCCCGGCTTGGTGGACCAAATTTCAACCTTGAGGCGATGATGAACCAGTCTTGCCCAAAGCATGGTACGCAGGAGAAGCCGGCCAATCATCTGTGGAAGGATTGCTTCATCATGAGGGAGTATAGGAATTCCAATTTTTCCAGAACAATCATGGCCCGAATGGCGGTTCAGGATCCGGCTCTCACGGGCCTGGCTTTGGTGGTGGCGGCTCAAATTCTGGTTTCCAGGGCCAAGGCAATCAAGGTGGTTTTAATCAGCAGTCTGGTCAAGGGAATCAGCAGCAGCAATCTGGTTATCAGAGTAATCCGAAGCAGTTGAATGGTGGATTGTATCACTTATTCACCACGAGTTTATGTAAACATGACCAGAAGATTTATAAAAGGGCGGTGAACGCAGTTGAGCCGGTGATTCCCCGTTTCTTGCGATGGTCTGAACATCCTATTCTTTGGAGCCGTGAGGATCACCCGCCCCGGGTTGATAATCCGGGTCACTTGGCTTTAGTGGTTGCGCCTCAGGTTGGAGGTTACAGGTTCACTAAGGTGCTCATGGATGGAGGCAGCATTATCAATATCCTTTACTACGAAACTTTTCGTCGTATGAGTTTGACTGACAAGGATCTTAAGCCATCTAACACTGTTTTTCATGGTGTGGTGCCTGGTAAGTCGGCATATCCAGTGGGCAAGATAGCTTTGGAAGTGGCTTTTGGTGATGATCATGATTCCAGAGTTGAGACATTGACCTTTGAGGTGGTTAAGATTAAGAGCCCTTATCACGCTTTGTTTGGGCGGCCGGCTTATGCTAAGTTCATGGCAAGACCCTGTTATGTTTATCTGCAGCTCAAGATGCCGGGTTACAAGGGTACCATCACAATACATGGGAACCGAAAGATAGCTTTGGAATGTGAAGAGGGCGATGCTGCTTATGCCGAGTCTGTTTGTGCAACAGAAGAGCTGAAGTTCTACAAAGATAATGTTGACCCGGCGGATATGACACCTTTGAAGAAGCCAACCACAGAGCATGACCCTCTGTTGAAGTTTAAGTCGGCAGATGACACTAAGCTAGTTGATTTTGTTCCTGGCGATTCATCTAAACAATTTAGTACCAGTGCTAATCTGGATCCGAAATAGGAAAGCACGCTCATCGAGTTCATCCGTGAGAACCGGGACATCTTTGCATGGAAGGCTTCAGACATGCCAGGTGTACCGGGGGAACTCGCTGAGCACACTCTCAATATTGATCCGAAGTTTAAACCGGTCAAGCAATTCCTTCGTCGCTTCAATGAAGAGAGGCGTAATGCCATTGGTGAAGAAGTGGCCCGGCTCTTGGCAGCTGGGTTCATTGTTGAAGTTTTTCATCCTGAATGGTTGGCTAACCCGCTGCTAGTGCTTAAGAAAAATGGTACTTGCGCATGTGTGTGGACTACACAGATCTTAATAAGGCCTGCCCGACTGATCCTTTTGCTCTCCCTCGTATTGATCAGATTATTGATGCTACGGCGGGTTGTGAGCGTTTGAGTTTTTTGGATGCTTATTCTGGGTATGATCAGATCAAGATGGCAGTTAAGGACCAGGAGAAGACAGCCTTTATCATTCCCTTTGGAGCCTTCTGCTATGTGTCTATGCCTTTTGGGCTCAAGAGTGCCCAGGCGACTTACTAGCGGTGTGTTCAAAATTGCCTTCATGATCAGATTGGACGCAATGTTCATGCTTATGTGGACGATATTGTTGTGAAATCCAGGAAGAAGGAAACCTTCATAGATGATTTGAAAGAGACCTTTGACAATCTCCGGGTCTATAAGATGATGCTTAACTCGGCCAAGTGTGTTTTTGGTGTGCTAGCAGGCAAGCTCTTGGGTTTTTTGGTTTCTGAACGAGGCATTGAAGCTAACCCGGAGAAAATCAAGGCTATCACTTCCTTGGCTAAACCGGCGTGTATTAATGATGTTCAGCGTCTGGTGGGTCGTATTGCGGCCTTAAGCCGGTTCATAAGCCGGTTGGGAGAAAAGGCTATCCCTCTGTACCAGATGATGAAGAAAGCAGATCACTTTGTCTGGAGTGATGCTGCTGATCAGGTTTTTGAAGCCTTGAAAAACAATTAGCTGAACCGCCGATCCTTGCTGCTCCCATTGACAAAGAGCCTTTGTTGTTATATGTGGCTGCCAATAGCCGAGCTGTCAGCATGGCAATTGTGGTGGAAAGAAAGGAATCAGGCAAGGAGTATCCGGTTCAGCGGCCGGTTTATTATACCAGGGAGGTGCTCATTGAATCCAAGCAGAGGTATCTGCATTGGCAGAAGCTGGTATATGGGGTGTTCATGGCTAGTCAAAAGCTCAAGCAATATTTCCTTGGTCATCCCATCATTGTGGTTAGTTCTGATCCTTTAGGGGATATTATTCAAAACAGAGAGGCCACAGGTCGGGTAGCCAAGTGGGCCATTGAGCTTGGCCCCCATGGTTTGAAATATATGCCTCGCACAACCATCAAGTCTCAAGCACTTGTGGATTTCATCAATGATTGGACAGAGCTGCAGATGCCTGAGGAGAAGCCGGATAATACATATTTGACTATTCACTTTGATGGATCCAGGCAGTTGGAAGGCTCGGGGGCTGGAGTTGTTTTGACTTCCCCACGAGGTGATAAATTTTGTTATGTTTTAAGGTTGATTTTCCCTTGTACTAACAATGCGGCTGAGTATGAAGCCTTACTCCATGGTCTTCGGATGGATAAGGAGATGAATCTAAGCCGGGTAAGGTGCTTTGGTGATTCAGATTTAGTGGCTCAGTGTCGGTGTCAAAACCAGATCTCGGGGTAGGGGGTCCCAAGCTGTGGATCATGGATCGATGGGTAACAGGAGACGAGGGACACGATGTTTACCCAGGTTCGGGCCCTCTCTAAGAGGTAAAACCCTACTCCTGCTTCATTATATTCGATGTATATGGTTACAGAGTTGATCTACCTCGAGATCATATGTTGTGGTCTAAGCCCTAAGGGTATGATGAATAATGTCATAATCCTCTATCGACTAGCCCGGCCTCGGCTTATATAATGTGCCAGAGGCCTAGGATAACAAGAGTCCTAGTCGAATACGTCGGTGGAGAGGAGTCCTTGTCTTGATCACCAAGTCTTGTGGAATCTTATTCGTGTATGTCATCGGCTGTCCGAACTGGCCCATGAGTGAACGACCATGTTAGTCCTCGGCCCAAACCAACTGGTCGGGAGACGACATGGTGAGTACCCCCTAGTCCAGGACACCGTTAGTAGCCCCCTGATACGTCTCCAATGTATCTACAGTTTTTGATTGTTCCATGCTGTTATATTATCAATCTTGGATGTTTTATAATCATTTTATAGTCATTTTATATCATTTTTGGTACTAACCTATTGACATAGTGCCAAGTGCCAATTGCTGTTTTTTCCATGTTTTTTTACATCACAGGAAATCAATATCAGACGGAGTCCAAATGCCACGAAACTCCACAATGATTTTTTATGGGCCAAAAGGAACACAACGGGCCCTGGCTGCGCCTGAGGGGTGCCCCAAGGGGGGCACAACCCACCAGGGCGCGCCAGGAGGCCTAATGGTAGCTGGAACTACGTCGGTATTTCCCCGGAGAGGGAGGGATGATGTAGCACAGTGACGGTAGAGTATTTCCCTCAGTCATGAAACCAAGGTATCGAACCAGTAGGAGAACCAAGCAACACAACGTAAACAACACCTGCACACAAATAACAACACCTCGCAACCCGACGTCTTAAAGGGGTTGTCCATCCCTTTCGTGTAACGGCGCCAGAAATTGGCAAGCGGACGTGAGGTAAATTGTAGTAGATTGATAGATCGAACGCCAAATAAAATAAATAAAGATAAAACGCAGCAAGGTATTTTTGTATTTTTTGGTTTAATAGATCTGAATAAAAATGCAAAGGAAAAGTAGATCGCAAGGCAAATATATGAGAAGGAAGACCCGGGGGCCGTAGGTTTCACTAGTGGCTTCTCTCGAGAAAAATAGCAAACGGTGGGTAAACAAATTACTGTTGGGTCCCCCCCCCCCCCCCCCCCCCCCCCCCCCCCCCCCCCCCCCCCCCCCCCCCCCCCCCCCCCCCCCCCCCCCCCCCCCCCCCCCCCCCCCCCCCCCCCCCCCCCCCCCCCCCCCCCCCCCCCCCCCCCCCCCCCCCCCCCCCCCCCCCCCCCCCCCCCCCCCCCCCCCCCCCCCCCCCCCCCCCCCCCCCCCCCCCCCCCCCCCCCCCCCCCCCCCCCCCCCCCCCCCCCCCCCCCCCCCCCCCCCCCCCCCCCCCCCCCCCCCCCCCCCCCCCCCCCCCCCCCCCCCCCCCCCCCCCCCCCCCCCCCCCCCCCCCCCCCCCCCCCCCCCCCCCCCCCCCCCCCCCCCCCCCCCCCCCCCCCCCCCCCCCCCCCCCCCCCCCCCCCCCCCCCCCCCCCCCCCCCCCCCCCCCCCCCCCCCCCCCCCCCCCCCCCCCCCCCCCCCCCCCCCCCCCCCCCCCCCCCCCCCCCCCCCCCCCCCCCCCCCCCCCCCCCCCCCCCCCCCCCCCCCCCCCCCCCCCCCCCCCCCCCCCCCCCCCCCCCCCCCCCCCCCCCCCCCCCCCCCCCCCCCCCCCCCCCCCCCCCCCCCCCCCCCCCCCCCCCCCCCCCCCCCCCCCCCCCCCCCCCCCCCCCCCCCCCCCCCCCCCCCCCCCCCCCCCCCCCCCCCCCCCCCCCCCCCCCCCCCCCCCCCCCCCCCCCCCCCCCCCCCCCCCCCCCCCCCCCCCCCCCCCCCCCCCCCCCCCCCCCCCCCCCCCCCCCCCCCCCCCCCCCCCCCCCCCCCCCCCCCCCCCCCCCCCCCCCCCCCCCCCCCCCCCCCCCCCCCCCCCCCCCCCCCCCCCCCCCCCCCCCCCCCCCCCCCCCCCCCCCCCCCCCCCCCCCCCCCCCCCCCCCCCCCCCCCCCCCCCCCCCCCCCCCCCCCCCCCCCCCCCCCCCCCCCCCCCCCCCCCCCCCCCCCCCCCCCCCCCCCCCCCCCCCCCCCCCCCCCCCCCCCCCCCCCCCCCCCCCCCCCCCCCCCCCCCCCCCCCCCCCCCCCCCCCCCCCCCCCCCCCCCCCCCCCCCCCCCCCCCCCCCCCCCCCCCCAAGATGGAGACTCAAATTTCAAAATAAAAATTGCATAAAGTAAAAGAAAGGCCCTTCGCAGAGGGAAGTAGGGATTTGTAGAGGTGCCAGAGCTCAAAGCGAAATATTAGAGATAAAAACATTTTGGGAGGTGTATCCATCCCACCAACGAAAATGACTTAGAGTTCCGAACACTTTCCATGCTGGATATGCCATAGGCGGTTCCCAAACAGAAAATAAAGTTTATTCCTTTTTCCACCATTCTTTCACTTTCCATGGCTAACCGTATCCACGGGTGCCCTCCATACCAACACTTCCCAAGGAATTTATTATTTGACAACATAAAGTAATTTTTTTTTGCATTTTGGGACTAGGCATCTCTAAAACCTTTGCCTTACTCTTGTGCAATGACAAGTGAATAAACACTCATCTTGAGAATAACACATCCAGCATGGAAAATATTAGCCACCCGTCACCGTTCCGCGAGCGAAACAAACACACAAAAGAGAAGTTTATTTTGAAAATTAGAGATGGCACATGCAAATTTGCTTAGAACGGCAAAATAATACCGCATATAGGTAGATATAGTGGACTCTGTGGCAAAACTGGTTTAAAGGATTTTGGATGCACAAGTAGAGGTCATACTTAGTGCAAAATGAAGGCTAGCAAAAGATTGGGAAGCGACCAACCAAGAAACGAATAATCTCATAAGCAAGCATTAAGCATAATTAACACCGAATAATGCACCACAAGTAGGATATAATTTTCATTGCATGATTATTGACTTTCATGCATGCATAGGAAATCACAAACCTTAACAATATTCTTACTAGAGCACAATTACTCATCAACATAACTCACACATCACATCATCATATCTCAAAACTATTACTAAGAATCAATTTTATTTTGTCCAATGATCTTCATGACATTTTCTTTTACTTTATCCTTCTTGGATATCTATCACTTTGGGACTAACTTTTATGTGTTGCTTTTCATAAGCTCAAACAAATATAAGTGACGATCATGAGCATAACAAATTTTCTTTCTCTCAAAATAATTTAAGTGAAGTAATAGAGAATTTCTTCAAAATTTTACTAACTCTCAAATAAGTCTAAGTGAATCAAGAGAGCATTTCTTCAAAAATAACAAAGCACACCGTGCTCAAAAAGATATAAGTGAAGCACTAGAGCAAGTCCTAGCTCATAAAAGATTTAAGTGAAGCACAAAGAGCAATTCTAACAAGTCATCATATAATTTTGGCTCTCTCAAATAGGCGTGTCCAACAAGGATTGATGACTTAAAACACAAAATAAAACAAGAAAAAGACACATATCATACAAGACGCTCCAAGCAAAACACATATCATGTGACGAATAAAAATATAGCCTCGAGTAAAATACCGATAGTTGTTGGAAGAAAGCGGGGATGCCACTCGGGGGCATCCCCAAGCTTAGTTGGTTGCTCATTCTTGGATAATAGCTTGGGATGCCGGGCATCCCCAATCTTAGGCTCTTACATCCTTCCTTCATCCATCGTAAGATAACCCAAAACTTGAAAACTTCAATCACACAAAACTCAACAAAACCTTCGTGAGATCCGTTAGTGTAAGAAAAATAAACCACTACTATAAGTGCTGTATCAATTTTTTTTTTGTATTATATATACTGTATTCCAACTTTTCTATGGCAAAAAATCATCAAATAAAACCATAGAGCCATCAAAATAAGCACACAACACAAAGAAAACAGAATCTGTCAAAACAGAACAGTCTGTAGAAATCTGATTTATTCGAATACTTATAGAACTCCAAAAGTTCTGAAAAACTAGGACAACCTGGATAATTTGTATATTGATCTTCTGCAAAAATAATTAACATTTTATCACGTTCTGGTGAATTTTAAAAATTATTTTCGTGAGCACAAAGTTTCTGTCTTTTTTCAGCAAGATCAAACAACTATCACCCAAGAAGATCCTATTGGTTCTACTTGGCACAAACACTAATTAAAACACAAAAAACACAATCATAACAGTATCATACTTGTGCTAACACTCAAGAACATAAAGCAAAAAGCAAAAATAAATTTTATTCATTGGGTTGCCTCCCAACAAGCGCTATAGTTTTACGCCCTTAGCTAGGCATAAAGCAAGGATCTAAGTTTTGTCATCTTTGTTTCGAGATCCATAAGATGCCCTCATGATTGATTCATAAGGTGGCTTAATTCTAGTTCTAGGAAAGTGTTCCATGCCCTTCCTCAAAGGAAATTGGAACTTAATATTGCCTTCTTTCATATCAACCACATCACCGATAGTGCGTAAAAACGGTCTACCAAGAATAATTGGACAAGACAGATTGCAATCAATATCAAGAACAATAAAATCTATGGGCACATAATTCCTATTTGCAAGAATAAGAACATCATTAATTCTTCTCATAGGCTTTTTAATAGTAGAATCCGCCAAGTGCAAATTCAAAGAACATTCTTCGAGATCGGTAAGACCAAGCACATCACATAAAGATTTCGGAATGGTAGAAACACTAGCACCCAAGTCACACAAAGCAAAACACTCATAATTTTTAATCTTGACTTTGATAGTAGGTTCCCATTAATCATGTAATTTTCTAGGAATTGAAACTTCTAATTCCAACTTTTCTTCCAAAGCTTTCATCATAGCATCAACAATATGTTTAGTAAAAGCTTTGTTTTGTTCATAAGCATGCGGTGAATTTATCATGGATTGCAACAAAGAAATACAATCAATCAAAGATCAACTATCATAATTAAAGTCTTTGTAATCCAAAAGAGTGGGCACATCACTAGTTAAAGTTTTGACCTCTCCAAACCCACTTTCATCAATTTTCACAACAAGATTTTCACCCTCCGAAATATTGGGACGCCTTGTACCTAAAGTTGACTCTTCTCCAGTCCCTTTTTCATCTTTCTTAACTTTACTAAACAAGTAATCAATAGAAGAAACACCAATCATTTTAAGATCTTCATCACTTTTACAAGAATAATCACTAGAAAAAGCTTTTTCTAAGAATTCTCTTTTAGCTCTAAGCATAGCAGTTCTTTTCTTACTTTCATCCATAGAAACATAAAGAGCTTTAATTGATTCATCTACTTTAGGCACAAAAATTTTCATCTTGAGATTTTCCACATCATGAGCAATTCTATCAACACTTCTAGACAGATCATCAATATTATTCAACTTCTCTTCTATGGAAGTGTTGAAAACTTTTTGTGTGTTGATAAATTCTTTAATATTATTCTCAAGATCAGAGGTGTTCCTATTATTATTGTAAGATTGATTTCCATAGGAATTACCATAATTATTAGAGAAATTACTAGGAAAAGGCCTAGGATTAAAATTACCTCTATAAGCATTGTTGTTGAAATTATTTCTAGAGATAAAATTCGCATCAATGGCATCACTATTTTGCTCAATCAAAGTAGACAAAGGCATACCATTAAAATCAATAGGAGCACTTTTACTAGCAACCAATTTCATAAGAGCATCAACTTTATCACTCAAAGAAGAAATTTCTTCAACCGAATTAACTTTTTTACTAGTAGGAGCTCTTTCGGTATGCCATTGTGAAGAATTTTCCATGATATTATCAAGCAATTTGGGGCTTCACCCAAAGTAATTTCCATAAAAGTACCACCCGCGGCGGAATCTAAAAGATTACGAGAAACAAAATTCAATCCCGCATAATTTTTTTGTATGATCATCCAAAGATTTAACCCATGAGTTGGGCAATTCCTTAGCATCATTTTCATCCTTTCCCAAGATTGTGTAACATGCTCATGTTCAAGTTGCTTGAAATTCATGATCTGGGTTCTAAGGGAAATAATTTTTGCGGGAGGAAAATACTTAGTGATAAAAGCATCTTTGCACTTGTTCCAAGAATCGATACTATTGCGAGGCAAAGAAGAGAACCAAATTTTTGCAGAATCACGCAAAGAGAACGGAAATAATTTCATCTTAAACACAACATTATCCACATCTTTTTTCTTTTGCATATCGCATAATTCCATGAAGGTATTAAGATGGGACGCGGCATCCTCATTAGGAGTACCGGAAAATTGGTCTTTCATAACAAGATTCAGCAAAGCGGTATTAATATCACAAGTCTCCGCATTAGTGGCGGGAGGAGCAAGCGGAGTGCCAATAAAATCATTGTTGTTGGTATTTGAGAAATCACATAACTTGGTGTTCTCTTGAGTCATGATGACCACACAACAAGATTGCACTAAAAAACAGATCCAACAAGAAAATGGCGAACGGAAAAAGAGAGGCGAATAAAACGGCAAATTTTTGTGAAGTGCGGGAGAGGAAAACGAGAGGCAAATGGCAAATAATGTAAATTGCAAGGAGATGAGATTTGTGATTAGGAACCTGGTTATGTTGAAGATCCTCCCCGGCAACGGCGCCAGAAATTCTCCTTGATGGTAGCTGGAACTACTTCGGTATTTCCCCGGAGAGGGAGGGATGATGTAGCACAGCGACGGTAGAGTATTTCCCTTAGTTATGAAACCAAGGTATCGAACCAGTAGGAGAACCAAGCAACACAACATAAACATCACCTGCACACAAATAACAACACCTCGCAACCCGACGTGTTAAATGGGTTGTCAATCCCTTTCGGGTAACGGCGCCAGAAATTGGCAAGCGGACGTGAGGTAAATTGTAGTAGATTGATAGATTGAACGCCAAATAAAATAAATAAAGATAAAACGCAGCAAGGTATTTTTGTATTTTTTGGTTTAATAGACCTGAATAAAAATGCAAAGGAAAAGTAGACCGCAAGGCAAATATATGAGAAGGAAGACCCGGGGGCCGTAGGTTTCACTAGTGGCTTCTCTCGAGAAAAATAGCAAACGGTGGGTAAACAAATTACTGTTGGGTAATTGATAGAACTTCAAATAATTATGACGATATCCAGGCAATGATCATTACATAGGCATCACGTCCAAGATTAGTAGACCGACTCCTGCCTGCATCTACTACTATTACTCCACACATCGACCGCTATCCAGCATGCATCTAGTGTATTCAGTTCATGGAAAAACAGAGTAAGGCAATAAGAACGATTACATGATGTAGACAAGATCCGTTTATCTATATGGCGGTAAATATAGATCCCGTCTTTTTATGCTTAGTAGCAACGATACATATGTGTCGTTTCCCCTTCTGTCACTGGGATCGAGCACCGTAAGATCAAACCCACTACCGGGCACCTCTTCCCATTGCAAGATAAATAGATCAAGTTGGCCAAACAAAACCCAAATATTGGAGAAGAAATACGAGGCTATAAGAGATCATGCATATAAGAGATCAAAGAAACTCAAATAACTTTCATGGATATAAAAAGATATGACTAATCATAAACTCAAAGTTCATCAGATCCCAACAAACACACCGCAAAAGAGTTACATCATATGGATCTCCAAGAGACCATTGTATTGAGAATTCTGCGAGAGAGAGAGAAAGCCATCTAGCTACTAACTACGGGCCCGAAGGTCTACAAAGAACTACTCACGCATCATCGGAGAGGCACCAATGGAAGTGGTGAACCCCTCCGTGATGGTGTCTAGATTGGATCTGGTGGTTCTGGACTCTACGACGGCTGGATGAATATTTTGGATGCTTGTTCTAGGGTTTCTGGAATATTGTGGTATTTATAGAGCAAAGAGGCGGTCCAGGGGGCACCCGAGGTGGGCACAACCCACCAAGGCGCGCGCCCTGGTGGGTTGTGCCCCCCTTGGGGCACCCCCAGGTGCAACCAGGGCCCATTGCCTTCCTTCTGGCCCATAAAAAATCATCGTGGAGTTTCGTGGCATTTGGACTTCGTTTGATATTGATTTCCTGCGATGTAAAAAACATGGAAAAAACAACAACTGGCACTTGGCACTATGTCAATAGGTTAGTACCAAAAAATGATATAAAATGACTATAAAATGATTATAAAACATCCAAGATTGATAATAAAACAGCATGGAACAATAAAAAATAATAGATACATTGGAGACGTATCAAGGCCCAGGCGTGCCCTGGTGGATTGTGCCCACCTCGGGGGCCCCCCGGACTGCCTCTTTGCTCTATAAATACCATAATATTCCAGAAGCCCTAAAGGCCTCGACGAAATATTCATCCAGCCGCCGCAGAGTCCAGAACCACCAGATCCAATCTAGACACCATCTCGGATGGGGTTCACCACCTCCATTGGTGCCTCTCCGATGTTGTAGACCTTCGGGTCCGTAGTTAGTAGCTAGATGGCTTCCTCTCTCTCACTGAATTCTCAATACAATGGTCTCTTGGAGATCCATATGATGTAACTCTTTTGCGGTGTGTTTGTTGGGTCTGATGAACTTCGAGTTTATGATCAGTTATATCTTTTTATATCCATGAAAGTTATTTGAGTTTCTTTGATCTCTTATATGCATGATCTCTTATAGCCTCGTATTTCTTCTCCGATATTTGGGTTTTGTTTGGCCAACTCGACCTATTTATCTTGCAATGGGAAGATGTGCTTTGTAGTGGGTTCGATCTTACGGTGCTTGATCCCAGTGATAGAAAGGGAACCGACACGTATGTATCATTGCTACTAAGGATAAAACGATGAGGTCTATCTCTACATAGATTGATCTTGTCTACATCATGTCATCGTTCTTATTGCATTACTCCATTTTTCCATGAACTTAATACACTAGATGCATGCTGGATAGCGGTGGATGTGTGGAGTAATAGTAGTAGATGCAGGCAGGAGTCGGTCTACTAATCTTGGACGTGATGCCTATATAATAATCATTGCCTGGATATCATCATGATTATTTGAAGTTCTATCAATTTCCCAACAGTAATTTGTTTACCCACCGTTTGCTATTTTTCTTGAGAGAAGCCACTAGTGAAACCTACGGCCCCCGGGTCTTCTTTCTCATATATTTTGCCTTTGCGATCTACTTTTTCCTTGCATTTATTTTCAGATCTATTAAACCAAAAATACAAAAATACCTTGCTGCATTTTATTTCTATTTATTTTATTTGGCATTCGATCTATCAATTGACTACACATTTATCTCACGTCCATTTGCCTATCTTGAGGCCCCGTACCCCGGAAGGGATTGACAACCCCTTTAACACGTCGGGTTGCGAGGATTTGTTATCTGTGTGTAGGGGCTGTTTACGTTGTGTTGCTTGGTTCTCCTACTTATTTGATAACCTTGATTTCATATCTGAGGGAAGTACCTGGCGCCGCTGTGCTGCATCATCCCTTCCTCTTTGGGGAAATACCAACGTACCTTCAAGCGACATTAAAAGGAATTTCTGGCGCCGTTGCCGGGGAGGATCTTCAACATATACCAGGTTCCTAATCACAAATCTCATCTCCTCGCAATTTACATTATTTGCCATTTGCCTCTCATTTTCCTCTCCCCCACTTCACAAAAATTTGCCGTTTTATTCGCCCTCTTTTTCGTTCGGCTTTTTCTCATCCGATCTTTTGTTTGCTTGTGTTGCCATGTGCCTTCTATATGCTTGCATCTTCGCTTGCTAAAAATCTATTGATATGGATCCCCGTCCACTTGCTAATCTTTTTAAAAGATCCAATCATGATGAACCAATTGCTAGTGAGTTGAGTGCGCTAGATTATCTTTATGAAGTTTTTCTTGAGAATCGTGAATCTGAAAATTGTGATGAAGAAATTTATGAAGTGATTCATGATAGCTCCCTGAATGAAAAGCATGATTGCAATAATTTTACTATAAAGTCCATGAATGTAAATTGTGCTAATAATATGCAAAACCCCAAGCTTGGGGATGCTTGTTTTGTCATGTCCGCTACTTATTGCAATGATCATGATTGGGGTGATAATGTTTCTTATGGTCTTGAAAATTTATTTAAGCCTCATGATGAATATGTTGGCAATTATATTGAAAGTGGGTTTGGAAGAGTGTCAACTTTAGCTAAAAATAATCCCACATATTTGGATAGTGTTCAATCTTATGATTTTTTTTGAAAGTGGGTTTGGAGAGGTCATGACTTTATTTGATGACAATCCCACTATTTTTGAAGAATGTCAACTTTGCATGCATGTGGATCATAAAGAGAAAATTTTATATGATAGTTATATTATTGAATTTGATTATGATCCTACATGTAATTATTATGAGAGAGGAAAATATGGTTGTAGAAATTTTCATGTTATTAAATTTCCTCTCATTGTGTTGAGATTGTCAATGTTTTATTCCTCTCCTTTGCATATGCTAGATGTTTCTTGTCTTGATAATTTGTTTTCCTATAAAATTCCTATGCATAGGAAGTATGTTAGACTTAAATATGTTTGTCACATGTTTCATGATGCTCTCTTTGTGTTTCGATTATTATCTGTTGTGTGAGCATCATTGAAATATTATGCCTAGCTAGGGGCGTAAAACGATAGCGCTTGTTGGGAGGCAACCCGATGAAAAAAATTTATTTTTGCCTTTTTGCTTTCTGTTCTTGAGTGTTTGCACAATTATTCTACTGTTATGATTGTGTTTTTTGTGTTTTAATTAGTGTTTGTGCCAAGTAGAACCAATAGGATCTTCTTGCGTGATAGTTGTTTGATCTTGCTAAAAAGACAGAAACTTTATGTTCACGAAAATAATTATTAAAAATCACCATAACGTTATAAAATGCCAATTATTTTTGCATAATATTAATATACAAATTACCCAGGTCGTCCTAGTTTTTCAGAATTTTTGGAGTTCCAGAAGTATTAGAACAAATCAGATTGCTACAGACTGTTCTGTTTTGACATATTCTGTTTTCTTTGTGTTGTGTGATTATTTTGATGGCTCTATGGTTTTCTTTGATGAGTTTTTTCCATAGAAAAGTTGAAATACAGTAGATATAATACAAAAACAAAATAAGAATTGGTTTGATACATCACTTATAGTAGTGATTTATTTTTCTTACACTAACGGATCTCACGAAGGTTTTGTTGAGTTTTGTGTGATTGAAGTTTTCAAGTTTTGAGTTATCTTACGATGGATGAAGGAAGGATAGAAGAGCCTAAGCTTGGGGATGCCCCGACATCCCAAGCTATTATCCAAAAATGAGCAACCAACTAATCTTGGGGATGCCCACGAGTGGCATCCCCGCTTTCTTCCAACAACTATCGGTATTTTACTTGAAGCTATATTTTTATTCGTCACATGATATGTGTTTTGCTTGGAGCGTCTTGTATGATATGAGTCTTTGCTTGTTTTATTCTGTGTTTTAAGTCATCAATCCTTGCTGGACACACTTATTTGAGAGAGCCAAAATTATGTCATGACTTGTTAGAATTGCTCTCTTTTCTTCACTTAAATCTTTTATGAGCTATGGACTTGCTCTAGTGCTTCACTTATATCTTTTTGAGCACGGTGTGCTTAGTATTTTTGAAGAAATGCTCTCTTGCTTCACTAAGATTTATTTGAGAGTTAGTAAAATTTTAAAGAAATTCTCTCTTGCTTCACTTAAATTATTTTGAGAGAATGAAGAAAAATTATGCTCATGATCTTCACTTATATTTGTTTGAGCTTATGAAAAGCAACACATGAAAATTAGTCCCAAAGTGATAGATATCCAAGAAGGATATAATAAAAACTTTCATGAAGATCATTGGACAAAATAAACTTGGTTCTTAGTAATAGTTTTGAGATATGATGATGTGATATGTGAGTTATGTTGATGAGTAATTATGCTTTAGTAAGAATATTGGTGTTAAGGTTTGTGATTCCCTATGCAAGTACGAAAGTCAATAGTCATGCAATGAAATTATATCCTACTTGTGGTGCATTATTCGGTGTTATTTATGCTTAATGCTTGCTTATGAGATTATCCGTTTCTTGGTTGGTCGCTTCTCAATCTTTTGCTAGCCTTTATTTTGCACCAAGTATGATCTTTACTTGTGCATCCAAAATCCTTTAAACCAGTTTTCCCACATGAGTCCACTATATCTACCTATATGCGGTATTCTTTTGCCGTTCTAAGCAAATTTGCATGTGCCATCTCTAATTTTCAAAATAAACTTCTCTTTTGTGTGTTTGTTTCGCTCGCGGAGCGGTGAGGGGTGGCTAATATTTTCCATGCCGGATGTGTTATTCTCACGATGAGTGTTTATTCACTTGCCATTGCACGAGAGTAAGGCAAAGGTCTTAGGGATGCCCAGTCCCGAAATGCAAAAATGAATTTACTTTATGTTGTCAAATAATAAATTCTTGGAAAGTGTTGGTATGGAGGGCAACCGTGGATACGGCTAGCCATGGAAAGTGAAAGTATGGTGGAAAAAGGAATAAACTTTATTTTCTGTTTGGGAACCGCCTATGGCATATCTTGCATGGAAAGTGTTGGGAACTCTAAGTCATTTTTGTTGGTGGGATGGATACACCTCCCAAAATGTTTTTATCTCTAATTTTTCGCTTTGAGCTCTGGCACCTCTACAAATCCCTACTTCCCTCTGCGAAGGGCCTTTCTTTTACTTTATGCAATTTTTATTTTTGAATTTGAGTCTCCATCTTCTCTCATAAAAAGCACCAACTAGGAGGCAATATGATCGTACTTAAGTATTGGGTGTAGCTAATATTCGAGTGTGTTTCATGAATGGATCAATGTTTGAGCATGATGGGCTAGGGATAACTTATTTTAGCGTTGATATTTTGAAAGACATGGTTGCTTGTTGATATGCTTGAGTATCTAAGTTATTATGTCAAAACTAGACTATTGCTTTGAATCACAAAAAAGTCCAATTGTCCATGCTATAAGAAAAGAATATGATATGACATGATAGGCATCATTCCACATCAAAAATTCTGTTTTTATCACTTACCTACACGAGGACGAGTAGGAGTTAAGCTTGGGGATGCTGATACGTCTCCAACGTATCTATAATTTTTGGTTGTTCCATGCTATTATATTATCAATCTTGGATGTTTTATAATCATTTTATAGTCATTTTATATCATTTTTTGGTACTAACCTATTGACATAGTGCCAAGTGCCAGTTGCTGTTTTTTCCATGTTTTTTACATCACAGGAAATCAATATCAGACGGAGTCCAAATGCCACGAAACTCCACGATGGTTTTTTATGGGCCAAAAGGAACACAACGGGCCCTGGCTGCGCCTGGGGGGTGCCCCGAGAGGGGCACAACCCACCAGGGCGCGCTAGGAGGCCCAAGCGCGCCCTGGTGGGTTGTGCCCACCTCGGGTGCCCCCCGGATCGCCTGTTTGCTCTATAAATACCCCAATTTCCAGAAACCCTAAAGGCGTCGACGAAATATTCATCCAGCTGCCGCAGAGTCCAGAACCACCAGATGCAATCTATAGACCATCTCGGATGGGGTTCACCACCTCCATTGGTGCCTCTCCGATGATGCGTGAGTAGTTCTTTGTAGACCTTCGGGGTCCATAGTTAGTAGATAGATGGCTTTCTCTCTCTCTCTCTCTCTCTCTCTCTCTCTCTCTCTCTCTCTCTCTCTCTCTCTGTTTTCTCAATACAATGGTCTCTTGGAGATCCATATGATGTAACTCTTTTGCGGTGTGTTTGTTGGGATCTGATGAACTTCGAGTTTATGATCAGTTATATCTTTTTATATCCATGAAAGTTATTTGAGTTTCTTTGATCTCTTATATGCATGATCTCTTATAGCCTCGTATTTCTTCTCCGATATTTGGGTTTTGTTTGGCCAACTTGATCTATTTATCTTGCAATGAGAAGATGTGCTTTGTAGTGGGTTCGATCTTATGGTGCTTGATCCCAGTGACAGAAAGGGAACCGACATGTATATATCATTGCTACTAAGGATAAAATGATGGGGTCTATCTCTACATAGTTAGATCTTGTCTACATCATGTCATCGTTCTTATTGCATTACTCCGTTTTTCCATGAACTTAATACACTAGATGCATGCTGGATAGCGGTGGATGTGTGGAGTAATAGTAGTAGATGCAGGCAGGAGTCGGTCTACTAATCTTGGACGTGATGCCTATATAATGATCATTGCCTGGATATCGTCATGATTATTTGAAGTTCTATCAATTGCCCAACAGTAATTTGTTTACCCACCGTTTGCTATTTTTCTCGAGAGAAGCTACTAGTGAAACCTACGGCCCCCGGGTCTTCTTTCTCATATATTTTGCCTTTGTGATCTACTTTTTCCTTGCATTTATTTTTAGGTCTATTAAACAAAAAATACAAAAATACCTTGCTGCATTTTATTTCTATTTATTTTGTTTGGCGTTCGATCTATCAATTTACTACAAATTTATCTCACGTCCGTTTGCCTATCTTGAGGCACCGTACCCCGGAAGGGATTGACAACCCCTTTAACACGTCGGGTTGCGAGGATTTGTTATCTGCGTGCAGGGGCTGTTTACGTTGTGTTGCTTGGTTCTCCTACTGGTTCGATAACCTTGGTTTCATATCTAAGGGAAATACCTACCGCCGCTGTGCTGCATCATCCCTTCCTCTTTGGGGAAATACCGATGTAGCTTCAAGTGACATCACCCCTTGAACCTGTCTTCAAGTTGGGGACGCTCCTCGGTTCTTCCGAACTGTTCTTCGTCTTTGGTCGTCGGTCTTGAAAACTGGTTCAACAAATCTTCCCATCTTCTATCTCGAGGATTGCCGAGCTAAATCTGAAGATTTCACACGTCGGGTATCCGAGGAGCCCTTTAAGTCTTCTGCCTTTATCAATACCTTGTTTATTTTTATGCCACACCTCGGGTTTGAAGTGTTTCGCGTGCGGCTGTGTCCTCTCGTGACTGAGCTCCAACGCCGGATTGCATCTGAGTTGTCTTTTGGCAGCCGAACTCCAATGTCGAACTGTATCCGAGCTCTAACGCCGGACTGTGTCCGAGCTCTAACGCCGGACTGTATCCGAGCTCCAACGCCGGACTGTATCTGAGGTGTCATAAATTACCTCATTCTTGGAAAACTTTGAAGGAGTTCAACAAAGCTTAATGCCAGAGATGCCCCCTATGGAGCCAGCCACTTGCATCCGAGCTATATCCCGAACTTCTTTCGAGGTGGTGCACCACCTCGGTCGTGGGCTGATTGTTTGCGGATTTTATTTCCGATGCGTGTAAATTTATTTGCCGATGAGATGTATTGCCAGTTTGACGAGATGTATTGCCAGTAGCCTTCAAGGTGTCTGTCGGCCTAAAATCCGAGATGCACCTGAAGGAAAACATGAAACCACTGATCCTAATAGCTCCTGAGACTCAGGTCGTGAAATCGGCCTGAGGATCAACTTATAGCTCGAGAGCATACAGAGGAATAGAAACGCAGTGTAATATATTAGAGGTAATAGTGATCGGTGGACGGGCCCTTGAGAGAGGGTCTTGAGAAGTCGCCGTGATATATTAGATAGATACCGGATAAGTCCCAGATGGTACCTATTGTTGTCCGAAGACGCGTTTGTCCATAGCTCGGTCAAGCCGAACACTGAGCACTTTGAATTTTCTGCATTGAATAGGCAATGCAGTAGCCCCCGAGCCACTGGTCGGGTGGCGACACCAGATTAGGGGGTCGATGTGCCCCTTTAATATTTGTAAATGATAAGCGTGAAGCCCAGTAGCCCTCGAGCCTTAATGTGGGCACGGGTGGCCGAATTAAGGATCGATATCCGTTTGACAGAAAATTTTGTTATGTTTAACACAAACTTCTTGGAAAGAGAATAAAGATCTCTTAAAGGAGCTAGAGCTAGTGAAAGCTGAGGTCGTAAAGGTCGGCCTCAAGGGGCTTAATAGATAGGAAATCAATGCCAACTAGGGAATTGTGAGAGCGTTATGTCAGCCGCTCGGTTGTCTCAGCGAGATTGTGCCCTTAATTTTTTTAAAGATGGGCTGCAATAAATTTACTTTTGCTCGCAATTTATGTGTAATGATTCTATATACCTAAGTACTTTACATCATTAATGCTCAGATCCGTATTGTACAAAACTTTGTTGACCGACCATCGGCTTCAATCTCCTTGGCCAGTAGCCGGGGAGTGTTTGTCCCACTTTATAAAGCCTTTATAATGGCAAAAGATTTACGGAAAATAAGGCAATCCGGCCATACGGTTTTATAAACAAAGGTACACGGAGAGATAGGTTATAAAACATCTTCTGGGAAAAATAGTTCCATGATAGGTTTCTTTTCCCAGGCTATCATGTTGATCATGATCATGAAACCTCAACTCCGATCAATGTGGGAGGAAAATATTGAGGATTTAGTTGAGGGGGGGGGGAGTTCCCAAACTCTCCAATTTTCACTTCCATCATTGCTGACCAATTATATCCTTTAAGATGGCTAGCTTTCGGCTTCACCCAGTCTGAGGTACTAACCCGGATGACCCGGTAGTAACAATCACAGAGGTGCTCCCTTTACCACCTAGCCGAAAAATCGGGAACGTAGGGGTAAGCACAGGAGCCAGGCAACCCAGCTTGGCCAAAATCTTAAGTCAAATTGATTCATATTTATGGCTTTATTACGATAATTATGGAAGGCAAATTCTCCATTAAGACTGTTTATAACCTGAAAGTGGCCCATCATCGGCTTCCACCCCTTTGTAGATGCTACACAGGGTGTTTCCGTACCAACAATACAACCCTTAGCCGACGTGTTGGTGCCCGGAGGCGGTTGTGTTTAGCGGAAACGAGGCAATCTGATATGCGGGCTCTATAACTTTCACTTAGTCATAGGAGTTTAAAGTTTGGGGCCAGTTACTAGCCCCCGGTTAGTGTTCGGCGTCAGCCGAGGTCAAGCCGTTAACACTTCGGCCATTTTTATGAAAGGTCCGTCGTTTAACACGGTCGTCGGATCGCTGACCAGTTTACGCTCATTATGACAGTCAGTTTTTGGCTTTCTCCACTGAGGTACTTGACTAGCTTAACCGGAAGTACAATCACAGTGGTTCTCCCTTTGCACACCTAGCCAAACAAAGCGGAACATAGGAGGCAAGCACAGGAGCCAGGCAACCCAACTATTGACCGAAGACACAATTCAAAACTGAGGCATATAAAGCAATATCCGAGAACATTTTGCCGAGGACTCCTCAGAGTACCTTGGCTTTTGGTGGGTTCGGCTCAAGTCGCAGCCCCCCGTTGATATTGTCGATGCTTAAAAAGTGTCCGGCAGCGTACCGCGGGATTTATGCTCGGACCCAACACCGAGGTGTAGGTCGGCAGGAAAAATGCCGAACTATGGGTCGGAAAAGATTTTCCAAGCTGGATTATTACGCAGGGTACCTCGGTTAAGAGGATGTCCCGCCTCATAAAAGAAAAACGCACAAATAGATCAAAAGTTCCATAAGCTTAAAAAACCAAAATACTTATGCGAAAACTTTACGTCCGAACTAAATCAAGTTTTTTTGGGTGCCAATCCGAAAATTGGTCTTAAAATAAGTTTGTGCTTCCGTCGTGCTTTAACCTGACACATCCGATCTCAAGACTTCGAGTGGGTCAGCCTTCGGCTTCAACCTCATATCCCAAAGGCGGAGTGCTTCTCAGGCCAGTTTAGCGAACTAAACTCGAGCGGCTTTAGAGAGAAACCGGGCTATGCGGCTATTGACCACACACTCGAGTCGAGGAAGGAGTGATAGAAAAAGACTTTGCAACGAACAATAAGAAACCACATTCATTATAAAATGGCTCATACAAATTTTAAGAGCCCCCAGTTAACATGGGTAAAGGGAGTTTCTTTTAACAAACAACTCACGTGAGCATGGTCGAACCGAACACAAATTAAAAATTTAAAAACTTTGAGCATGAAAGCGACTTAGTTGATTAATGTGTTCGACGTTGATGACGCGGGTCGAGCTTGCAGCGGGTCGAGGTCCCAGCCCCCAAGCCAGTCCTGAGGTGCCCGAGCGAAGAGCTCGGCTTGATGAAGTGGCGATGCCGCATGGTCGATGTGGCGAGCCGAAGCCCCTGGTCCAGCCGAGGTGACGAAAACCCTCGTGACCGAGGTGGCGAAAAAAGAAGTGTTCAACAATCAGCGTTTGAACGAACAACTTTATTGTTTAACACAAGTATAATGTTTGGTTGAACCGAACAAGAATTAGTAAATTTAAAGAAAAAACTGAGCATGGAGGCGACTTAGCTGGTTAATGTACTCGGTATTCTTGATGAGGTCCGAGCTCGTGGCGGGACCAGGACGTAGTCCGCAGCCTAGCCAAGGTCCCAGCCCCCGAGCCTGAGGTGGCCGAGCGAGGAGCTTGGCTTGATGAGGTGGTGATGCAGCACGGTCGATGTGGCGAGGCGAAGCCCCCGGTCTAGCTAACGTGACGAAGCTGCCGGCTGGTGACGCCGAAGTCACCGGAGTAGGTTGATGAAGAGATGGCGAAGCCCCCGGTCTAGCCGAGGTGACAGGGCAGGTCGGTAGTGTGACGTTTGCAGCACCATGCCAACCGAGGTGTCGAAGCAGGTCGGCGTGGTGGACATGGGCTTGGTTAGCCAGATTAGTATCTGGGATTTCTTCAGAGTCGTCCTCCGGTACGATGGTGCGAGGGGCGAGTCTGGCCAGGGTTGACTCCCGGTGTTCGGACGCCGAATTCGCATCCAGACTTGAAGCTGGATTCGGGATTAGAGAGGCGAGTCTGGCCGGAATTGACTCCCGATCTTCGGACACAGAGGTCGTATCCTGGCTTGAAGAAGCAATAGTGCGACGATGCCAATGCGGGCCGGATCTTGTGATGCGGTCAATGCCAGCTTGATGAAGTGACCATGCGGTGATGCCGGCGTGCCCACTCCGTATAATACGTGGGGCCACAATGTTGGTGATGATTTAGCCTTCACGATGCAATACCCTAGAAGCGATGCCGAACTCTTGTTCGGCTTGCCGAGATGCTGATCCGGTAAGGTTGAGCTCGGCTCGATGAAGCGACGACCTGTCTGTCACAGGTCAGCAACCGTGTAGCAATGTTGTCGGGCTGGTTTGATACCGGCGCAACGGTGAAGATTACCTCTGAAAAGAAGCAAAATTTGCGAGCATGTGTTTGGAAACAAAACACAATACCCTAGAAAAAGTTTCCTTGAAAAAGGACGTTCAATATCCCGTTCATGAAGAAAGATGAATTCGGGTCGGATTCGTTTTCACGCAAAAAATAGATCTGAAATTTGACGCGCTCATCGAAGGTTTCCCGGAGTTTGAACGGTTGGATCGAGCTGAAATGTTGAGGGCTGGTAGATACAGTAATTCCGCAGCTGATCAACGGTTGGATTTTCCAAAGGACGTCCGAGCTAGACGCTGGACTCCTCGCCCTAAACTCGTCCAGATTCCCGTCCAGGTTCTATAGGGCTCCGGTATATCGTAGATCCCCGGAGATTCCTCCATTGGAACACGATGAAATTTTACAGGGTTGCTACATGCTCAATTCCGCACTATTCCATTGAAGCAATCATCAAACCGACGCTCGAGGAGGCAGTGATAGCGGATACAAGTTCGCCGTCCTGAAAAACATCACGGTCGCACGAGGGCAATGTTGACGTTGAGCCCCTGGGCTCCATGGATGATTCCTCCATGATCTTGATAGAGATCGGAGTTGATGATGACGAGGACATATGTCCGATCTTGATGATCCAAAGAGGAGCCTGGTTCTCGGACCAGCTGAGGTGACCAGTCGGGCCGGCGATGAAGACGCTGACGTCGCAGTTGATCTGCAGACCAGCCATTGATCCATTGCCGATCATACAGCGAAACTCTCAATGAAAGCACCATTGTCGGTGTCAAAACCGGCAGATCTCGGGGTAGGGGTCCCAAGCTGTGGATCATGGATCGATGGGTAAGAGGAGACGAGGGACACGGTGTTTACCCAGGTTCGGGCCCTCTCTAAGAGGTAAAACCCTACTCCTGCTTCATTATATTCGATGTATATGGTTACAGAGTTGATCTACCTCGAGATCATATGTTGTGGTCTAAGCCCTAAGGGTATGATGAATAATGTCATAATCCTCTATCGACTAGACCGGCCTCGGCTTATATAATGTACCAGAGGCCTAGGATAACAAGAGTCCTAGTCGAATACGTCGGTGGAGAGGAGTCCTTGTCTTGATCACCAAGTCTTGTGGAATCTTCTTCGTGTATGTCATCGGCTGTCTGAACTTGCCCATGAGTGAACGGCCATGGGAGTCCTCGGCCCGATCCAACTGGTCGGGAGATGACATGGTGGGTACCCCCTAGTCCAGGACACCGTCACTCAGCAAGTCTCAGGCACTTGGGATTCCAAAGACCCACTCATGGCGGCTTACCGCCGAGAGGTTGATGCTATTGCTGGTCATTTCAAAGGTTATCAAGTGGAACATGTTGACCGCAGGAAAAATGAGGCGGCTGATGCTTTGAGCCGGTTAGGGTCCCATCGTAAGCCGGTACCACCTAATGTTTTCCTTGATATTCTGCATAACCCTTCAGTCAAATTGCCTACGGAGGAAGATCTTGCTATTCCTGACCCGGAGGCACAATTGGTGGCGGCTCTTCACGTTATTCCTGATTGGACAGTTCCATATTTGGCATATATGACCCGGGGCGAGTTACCTGAGGATGAAACTTTGGCCAGGCAGATAACGCGGCGGTCTAAGTCAATGACTAGTGTCAATGGAGAGTTGCACCACTACAGTGTCACATGGGTGTTTCAACGTTGTGTTTCTCCTGAGGAAGGCTGTGAGATTCTACGAGAGATTCATGAAGGAGATTGTGGTCATTATGCCGGCTCTAAGTAGCCAAAGCTTTTCATCATGGATTCAATTGGCTGACGGCTCATGCTGATGCAGAGAATTTGGTCAATAAATGTGATGGTTGTCAGAAATTCTCAAGACGAGCTCATGTACCGGCTCAAGAATTGAGGATGATTCCAATTACTTGGCCGTTTGCAGTCTGGGGGCTGGATATGGTTGGACCTTTCAAAAGATCCAAAGATAAAAAGACCCACCTTTTGGTGGCGGTTGACAAATTCACAAAGTGGGTCGAAGCAGAGCCGGCCAGTAAGTGTGACGCGGCAACATCGGTTCAATTCATCAAAAAGGTGATTTTCCGGTTTGGCTGTCCTCACAACATTATAACTGATAATGGCACTAATCTGTCAAAGGGTGCTATGAAAGAATTCTGTCAACGGGAGCATATTCATCTTGATGTATCATCAGTGGCTCACCCCCAGTCCAATGGCCAAGCTGAAAGAGCCAACCAAGAAATCTTGAGAGGCATCAAGCCCCGGCTTATGATCCCTTTGCAGAGGACGCCGGGTTGTTGAGTGGAGGAATTGCCCTCAGTGTTATGGAGCATCAATACTACCCCCAACAGATCTACGGGTTACACGCCTTTCTTCATGGTTTACGGAGCAGAGGCGGTTCTCCCTAGTGACATTCGTCATGACTCACCCCATGTGGCGGCTTATATTGAAGATGATAATGAAAAAGCATGTCAGCATGCTCTTGACCTGTTGGATGAGGAGTGCGATCGCGCGGCAGCTCGTTCGGCGATTTACCAGCAAGATCTGCGTTGTTATCATAGCCGCCGGGTTAAAACTAGGACCTTTCAAGAAGGAGATTTGGTGCTCCGGCTCATCCAGGATCAAACTGACATGCACAAGCTATCCCCACCTTGGGAAGGGCCCTTTGTGGTCAGCAAAAATCTGAACAACGGGTCATACTACCTTATCGATGTTCGAGACCACAAGGACTCACGCACGTCGGAGGAGGAAACCCACCGGCCGTGGAATATTGCTCATCTTCGGCCTTATTACACCTGAGCCACCGGCTCTTGTGATGTACATACTTTGTCCATGTATATATTGTGATGAATATAATAAAGCCGACATCCCTGATAATTCAGGGCCTCTGTCGTTTCATTTATGAGAATATGAGTCTTTATTGTCCCTTCATACAATCACTTGGGAGCTTCCTGCTTATTGAGCATAGCTATGACTACCCTCTTGGTCCGGCTTGTACGCCATGATTACAAAATACTTGGGGCTTCCTGCTCATTGAGCATAGCTATGACTACCCTAATATTCCGGCTTATACGCCTGGAATAAAATATTACTTGGGGGCTCTTTGTTAATGAACAAGAGCTTTGTTGTCCCTTGTAATAGGCTTGGACGCCAGGTGTATTCACCAAAAATCCGGGTTATCCTGCCTTTGTTTGCCTGCCACTCTGATCAGGTAATCCTGGAATGACTCACCGTACGCTTGACAATCAATCTTATACAGACCCTGAATTTGTCAAAGTTAAAACGGTGATTGGTCATGCGAGGTCCGGCTTACGGGTTTGAATTAAGGTTTACCTCAGCGGCTGTGCAGCCCTTGAATAGCATTTGACATTGAGGCTTGGCAGCCTATGAATGCCTTGTTTTTATGTTTCAAATTTGCTTTGAATGTTTTTTGAGATTCATCTTTTGTTGCCATGTTGATATATGGTTGAAAACTGATTAGGGCCACGTCGCCTTACGGTTCATATATGAATCTATCCGGAGTTTTATTAACCCGGCTTGGTTTTGGACTTTAAGTCGCTAGTGTATGATGATTATGTGCTTAGAGTGCTGTGCTCTAAGCTTTGGGATGTTACCCCTTGCTGCATATGGCGTGATAAGCCAGCGGTATGAATAAATTGAAGAGGGCATTGTGCTCTCATCTTTTGGGTTGTTACCCTTACTGCACGACATATGATAAGCCGACAGTGTGAACAAATATCACATGTATGATATTTATTTTGTTGTGAGGTTTTTAATCAACGGCCCTGGTTATGGACTATTTAGTCATCAATGGTTTTTTATATGGGGTATTGTGACCCGCCCTGGGGTAAACCGCCAGGGCACTTGTTATCTGCTTATGTGCAGGGAAAAATGATAAGCGTGGTCTGCATGATTGATGCTATTATAAACATAAGTGGCGGATCTTCAAATGATAGATCGGCAGTGTCATGCAAATAAACACGCATGATGGCCTGGCAGATCAGGATTGTTTAACTAAGCCTATTACAAGGCATCTGATGGCCCACAAGGATAAGTGTTTTGGGACATAGCATCCAGAGGCTATGGCTGGTAAACCGGTTCATGAATTAAGACTACTGGTCTTGGTGGGTTGAAGCCTCTGGGTCATCCTGCGCTTCTTCTTCATCTCCTTGATTATCCATTGGCTGTAAGTCAGGCGTAGCCCAGTTGATACCGGTCAAAGCTCTAAACACAGCCTCATCATCGATAAGATTTGATGGATCAATGTTAGGAGCGAAGGTGTGCTTACGAGTCAGTGGGATGAGATCCACCTCTCGATGAACCGACGCCTGCACCTTCTTATTATCAGCATCATAAGCCGCCTGGTATTGGGAGAGATTGGTTTCTTCAGCTAGTTTGCTTGCTAACGGACGCATTTCCCTTGCTATTTGTGCAAAATCATCAGCGCTGAAGGGAGACCCATCTTCTTTTACACTAGGGAAACCGTTGGCTAAATCTTCTGGATCAAGATCTGCTTGCCATGCCTTTGCCCGGCTTAAGGCAGTCATGGCACCGGCTCTGGCGGTGGCTCGTTTTAAATCTTCAATCCTTTGGGGCAGCACCGATAGCCTCTCCAGTGTTTCCTTGATGAGGGTGGGCGGCGGCTTCTTATGGATAGCAGCAGATATTGTCCGTTGAGTGCTAGTGTATAGCTGTTCTACCAGAGTATAGACAACCTTAAGCTTGATGCGCATGTCTGAACCCAACTTGGTGCTACGGGAGCCTACATTAGTAAAATTATTGGTAAACCGACAGATGGTTATGATATACTGTTGGTGCAAATGAAAGTATTTTTGTTACTTACCGAAGATGGCCGATGTCGTGCTGTTGATTTGATGCCTTAAACCGGACAACTCGTCAGTTACCGGTTTAAGGGCTGCTTCAGCATCCTCTGCTCTTTTTAACAAAGATGCTTTCTCGGTCTCCCAGCCGGTTCTATCAGTACTGAAGCTCTGTTTCAACTGCTCAATGTTTTCCAATGCAGCCTTCAGTTCTGATTTGGCTTTTGAAGTCTTAGATTGCTGAGTTTGAATATTGGCCCTCAGATCTTTGACTTGGGACTCCTTTTCATTTAGTTCAACCTGTGACATGAACAACATGGAAGGTATTATGATTATGATTATTTTTGAAGTCCCAAGCACAATACAAGTATTTTCCTTGGCACTTGGGGGCTAATGCCGATCGCTCTTTTCAAGACAAGTTTATATAATGACCCGGGCAAACTGATATGATCCGGTTTATGCTACATACTTGAATTTTTCAGCTACGGTGATAAGTCCCGGCTTATTCATGCTGATTAAACCGGCCCTTGGGGGCTACAGGTGCAAAGTTGATCATTACTAATTGAAGTCCCAGCTTAACTTGATAGTTTAAGCCGGCCCTTGGGGGGCTACTAGTTTGATCTTCATATATTTATGACTATCTAAAAGTCTATAGTACATTAAATGCTATCATATTCTATAGACTTGGCGGCTGATAGAGATATATTTATGAGGAGGATTTTGCTGGATTACCTCAAAGCGCTCCTTCATCAAGTTGACCAAGCCGGCTTCAAAATCACGGCTGGTATACAGACGTTTTAAATAACCGGAGTGAATCTCTTGGGCGCTGAACTGGGCATAGCTTTCCAAGTCTACCTTCCACTTGCCTTTATTAGCAGCAGTAAATTCTTCCTTGGCGCTGTGCTTGGATAAGGCAGTAGGGTTACCCGGCGCTGTATAACCAAGCCCGGTAATGATGACATCGTTAGTTTTTTCTTCAGCAGGCTTGATGGGACTTGGTGACTTTGCGATAACCGGTTCAACATCTACATGATCTATGGTGATGTCGTGCTTTTCAGGCGGCGGGTCATCGATGGTAGCCTCAACGGTTTGATGAGAGGCCTCTGGGAATTGCTTTTCCGGCTCAGAAGGGTTGGAATCTTCAGCCGGTTTGTTCAGTTTCGCCTTCTTGCTGGGCTTGGCCACGCCACTGAAAATAAGAAATACAAAGATGTCAACATATCAATCAGGCATGAAGTTTCAAATGATTAAATATATCTTACCCAGGAGCAATTTTGAAGGCCGGAATCTGAGTTCCAGTTGACTCGCCGGATGAGGAGTGAGATGTTCCCTGATAGTTTGAATCATATGGATTAAGAGGTTGACAAAAAAGACCCTCCTTGGGATAATCTAAGTCAGAAATTTGTGAAACCTCGACACGGTGCTTGCGAGGGACCGGTGTGTTGGGTAAACCGGAGGATAAAACTCCACCGCCACTGTTCTGGGTCGTTCGGCGAGCTTCATGCTGCTGTTTCTTCAAAATAAATTTGGGATCCAAGTGAGCTAAAGGGTGAGAAAATCTTACTTCCCGACTTGCTTGTCTAGTTTTCTGTGTTGGCAGAGGTTCTGAGCCGGAGGAAAGGGTAATTACCTCCTCATCATCTGCACGGCTGGCCTCCGCATCATCTTGATAATGGTCATTGTCAATAAGATGTACAAAGAATGAGCCAAGGGAGTCAAGTTCTACCTCCAATTCATCATCATCATCATCATCATCATCATCATCATCATCATCATCATCATCATTGTTATCCAAGTTGAACAACTCGACGGGATTGGTCTTTTTCTTAGCAGGCTTTTTGATAGCTTTGCTCTTTATTCGAGTTTTTCTGGCCGGCTTATCCTGCAGCTTCTTAGTCCAAAAAGGTGAATTGGCCTGCAAAACGTTAAATGAGTATGAAAAAGCAATCTGAGTGAAGGTATAATTCAATGGAAAAGTTGGTGAATAACTTACAGCTGGCGGTTTGCTAAGAACGCAGAAATGATTCAATCCGACTTTACTGCAGTCCTCCAAGCTCTCATTTAAAAGAGACTTGGTCATGTTATTGATGTCTTCATCAGTCAATGCAATTTGACAGTGGTGTGGAGGATCTGATAACTCGCCGGTGTATTCATGCATTAAAACGGGATGACGGCTTAGAGGCAAGACTCTCCAGGCGACCCAACATCGAACCAGATCAATTGCAGTCAAGCCGTTAGCCATTAAGGCCCGGATCTTTGAAAAAACTGGCATGTACTTCTTTCGCTCTGCTGTACTGATGCGATCTGGAAGGGGACGACTCCCCCCCCCCCCCCCCCCCCCCCCCCCCCCCCCCCCCCCCCCCCCCCCCCCCCCCCCCCCCCCCCCCCCCCCCCCCCCCCCCCCCCCCCCCCCCCCCCCCCCCCCCCCCCCCCCCCCCCCCCCCCCCCCCCCCCCCCCCCCCCCCCCCCCCCCCCCCCCCCCCCCCCCCCCCCCCCCCCCCCCCCCCCCCCCCCCCCCCCCCCCCCCCCCCCCCCCCCCCCCCCCCCCCCCCCCCCCCCCCCCCCCCCCCCCCCCCCCCCCCCCCCCCCCCCCCCCCCCCCCCCCCCCCCCCCCCCCCCCCCCCCCCCCCCCCCCCCCCCCCCCCCCCCCCCCCCCCCCCCCCCCCCCCCCCCCCCCCCCCCCCCCCCCCCCCCCCCCCCCCCCCCCCCCCCCCCCCCCCCCCCCCCCCCCCCCCCCCCCCCCCCCCCCCCCCCCCCCCCCCCCCCCCCCCCCCCCCCCCCCCCCCCCCCCCCCCCCCCCCCCCCCCCCCCCCCCCCCCCCCCCCCCCCCCCCCCCCCCCCCCCCCCCCCCCCCCCCCCCCCCCCCCCCCCCCCCCCCCCCCCCCCCCCCCCCCCCCCCCCCCCCCCCCCCCCCCCCCCCCCCCCCCCCCCCCCCCCCCCCCCCCCCCCCCCCCCCCCCCCCCCCCCCCCCCCCCCCCCCCCCCCCCCCCCCCCCCCCCCCCCCCCCCCCCCCCCCCCCCCCCCCCCCCCCCCCCCCCCCCCCCCCCCCCCCCCCCCCCCCCCCCCCCCCCCCCCCCCCCCCCCCCCCCCCCCCCCCCCCCCCCCCCCCCCCCCCCCCCCCCCCCCCCCCCCCCCCCCCCCCCCCCCCCCCCCCCCCCCCCCCCCCCCCCCCCCCCCCCCCCCCCCCCCCCCCCCCCCCCCCCCCCCCCCCCCCCCCCCCCCCCCCCCCCCCCCCCCCCCCCCCCCCCCCCCCCCCCCCCCCCCCCCCCCCCCCCCCCCCCCCCCCCCCCCCCCCCCCCCCCCCCCCCCCCCCCCCCCCCCCCCCCCCCCCCCCCCCCCCCCCCCCCCCCCCCCCCCCCCCCCCCCCCCCCCCCCCCCCCCCCCCCCCCCCCCCCCCCCCCCCCCCCCCCCCCCCCCCCCCCCCCCCCCCCCCCCCCCCCCCCCCCCCCCCCCCCCCCCCCCCCCCCCCCCCCCCCCCCCCCCCCCCCCCCCCCCCCCCCCCCCCCCCCCCCCCCCCCCCCCCCCCCCCCCCCCCCCCCCCCCCCCCCCCCCCCCCCCCCCCCCCCCCCCCCCCCCCCCCCCCCCCCCCCCCCCCCCCCCCCCCCCCCCCCCCCCCCCCCCCCCCCCCCCCCCCCCCCCCCCCCCCCCCCCCCCCCCCCCCCCCCCCCCCCCCCCCCCCCCCCCCCCCCCCCCCCCCCCCCCCCCCCCCCCCCCCCCCCCCCCCCCCCCCCCCCCCCCCCCCCCCCCCCCCCCCCCCCCCCCCCCCCCCCCCCCCCCCCCCCCCCCCCCCCCCCCCCCCCCCCCCCCCCCCCCCCCCCCCCCCCCCCCCCCCCCCCCCCCCCCCCCCCCCCCCCCCCTGTTGCTAAGTCGGTTGGCGCGATAACACGACAAAGGATTTTCCCCTTCGGGAGAAGTGTCTTTGCAATAAAACCAAGTTTGGTTCCAGTCTTTGGGATGACTGGGCAATGTGGCCGCTGGGAAAGTGGTTCTTTCCGGCGCTGTATGGAAATGCCGCCTAGCTCTAGGCTAGGCTCATATGTGAATTCGTTCTGTCGGTTTAAATAATAAAACTCCCTGAATAGTTCTACGCTGGGCTCCTGTTGAAGGTACACCTCACAGAATACTTGGAAGTTGCATATGTTTGAAACGGAATTTGAGCTGATATCTTGTGGATGGAGCTTGAAGAAATGCAACACATCGCGAAAGAATTTTGAGCCGGGAGGGCTGAAGCCTCGAAGCATATGATCAGTAAAGACAACTACTTCACCATCCTTGGGCTCAAGAGGAGTTTCAGTGCCTGGGACCCTCCAGTGGATGACATCCCTTTTGGCCAGGACGCCTGTCTGAACATATTCGTTCAAGTCTTCCTCGGTGACCCGGGAAACGACCCAGTTGCAGGCAGTGATAGTTTTGCCCATTTGGAGGTTAAAAGCCTAAAAGAAAGAAATATTGCCGGTTTAAGACTATGCTATTAAACCGAACCATGGATTCAAAGATAAAGTGCTATAAACGGCTGACAGTTTAAGCCGGAGGATGAACATTGAAGTACGCAGATATTCATATTGGTGGCTTAAAAGGGGACTAATGGTACCTACCAGGTTAGGGATTCTGCTGTTAAGCCGGAAAAAGTTTAAAAGTCAAGTGTATTATGCAGAACCAATCTATGAGGATGAATAAGCAAGCATGGTTAAACCGGAGAGTATTGCCGGGTTATGCAGGCTATGAAGCGTATGATGGCGGTTTAAACAGGGCCTAATGTTATATGGTGGATCACGGTTTACGGTATAAGCCGCCATGGCAGTTATGGTACTTCAAATCTATCAGTGAAAATTTTGCTAAGTGAAACAGATTTCACAGACTGGAGCTATGATTTTGGATCTACAACAATTCAGAAAAGACAGTAAATTCTAAACCTAAGGTGACGGCAGCAGAAAAGTTCATGTGCTCTGATGTGATTTTCTATGAAGAGGAAGTATTCTGATATTAAAAACAAATGCTAAACTGCTACCGCATAAGTTTCATATCATGTTCAGATCAATGGCTGCTCGAACTAAAGGAGAAGACGAAGAACAGTGAAGAACACCGATGAACAAGGCTAACCCTAATGCAGATCTGGGGTTGAAGGAGATGAACACTTACGGTTGCAGATGGACTACGATGGAGCACCGGCGTTCTCTGGACCCGTCAGGTTGATGCAGTGGCCTGAGTTGGTACAACGGACGGAGGACGGCGGCGGCGGAGCTCGAGGCCATAGAGGAGTCGCGAGAGGAAGACGAAGACGAGGAGGCAAGGGGGAAAATGAAAAGGACCCCCTCCCTATTTATAAGAGGATGGATACAAGGCATGCGCGGGAATCGAGGAGGCCAAAATCATCATGTGGCTATATGGACGCCTCGATTTTCAGGATGTTCAGTAATATAAGGATCAGTTAAAGATGTTCTGGGCCTCGTGCGAAATTAATGCGAAATGATGTCATGGCAGGTTAAGAAGATTCTGTGAGCTAATGTCATGGCAGGTTACAACAAAGTTTATCAAACGGACGATGCAAAATTCTGACAAGTCAGGTATTGAAAATTGATGTGAACAAGTTCAAATCAACCTGGGGCCTAATGTTGGGGATATAACTATTGGGTAAGACCCGCCCAGGAGGGGCCGGGTCATACCACTGGCGACTTATCAATGAAGATGGCGGGTTATAACAAGCCCATTGATAGCCCAAGACCCAGAGGCGACTTGAGGCCCAAGGGGATGAACCGCCACATGTATAACTTGTATTGTAAGGCAAGCTTAGTTAGTCACCAAGCCGTACACATTGTATGAGCTGGCCGAGACTCTGTAAGCCATTGGGCGTCAACCTATGTATATAAAGGGATGACCTGGTGGCGGGTTGAGGACAAGAAACAAGAGATCGAGAACTAGGTCAAGCGTATTCGCCCCCCCCCCCCCCCCCCCCCCCCCCCCCCCCCCCCCCCCCCCCCCCCCCCCCCCCCCCCCCCCCCCCCCCCCCCCCCCCCCCCCCCCCCCCCCCCCCCCCCCCCCCCCCCCCCCCCCCCCCCCCCCCCCCCCCCCCCCCCCCCCCCCCCCCCCCCCCCCCCCCCCCCCCCCCCCCCCCCCCCCCCCCCCCCCCCCCCCCCCCCCCCCCCCCCCCCCCCCCCCCCCCCCCCCCCCCCCCCCCCCCCCCCCCCCCCCCCCCCCCCCCCCCCCCCCCCCCCCCCCCCCCCCCCCCCCCCCCCCCCCCCCCCCCCCCCCCCCCCCCCCCCCCCCCCCCCCCCCCCCCCCCCCCCCCCCCCCCCCCCCCCCCCCCCCCCCCCCCCCCCCCCCCCCCCCCCCCCCCCCCCCCCCCCCCCCCCCCCCCCCCCCCCCCCCCCCCCCCCCCCCCCCCCCCCCCCCCCCCCCCCCCCCCCCCCCCCCCCCCCCCCCCCCCCCCCCCCCCCCCCCCCCCCCCCCCCCCCCCCCCCCCCCCCCCCCCCCCCCCCCCCCCCCCCCCCCCCCCCCCCCCCCCCCCCCCCCCCCCCCCCCCCCCCCCCCCCCCCCCCCCCCCCCCCCCCCCCCCCCCCCCCCCCCCCCCCCCCCCCCCCCCCCCCCCCCCCCCCCCCCCCCCCCCCCCCCCCCCCCCCCCCCCCCCCCCCCCCCCCCCCCCCCCCCCCCCCCCCCCCCCCCCCCCCCCCCCCCCCCCCCCCCCCCCCCCCCCCCCCCCCCCCCCCCCCCCCCCCCCCCCCCCCCCCCCCCCCCCCCCCCCCCCCCCCCTCACTGGTGCATCAACAACTGCTGCAGGATCTGGTGGAGCACCTATGGAGGCTCAAGGGCAACGCCTAGCTCAACGTGCGAAGCTGAGCTGGCTAACAGTGCAAAAATCGAGAAAGCAAGGAAGGCCCTGCTCCACCAAAAAGAAAATCTGGAGTTTTCCCATACTACTACAGCCGAAGTGCAACGCTTTGGGTCTCCTTCCTCATAAGTGCAAGCAGGCAGCCCAGAATCGGTTTTGTGCCAATAATTGGCATGCCAATTGTTGGCAAGTCTAAAAATTTGGCTCTCAATTGGTTGGCTACCAATTGATTCTTGCCCACCTCTCAAAAAGTTGCCAATATTTGGCAACTTTTGGTTTTGCCAAATGTTGGCTTGCCAAATATTGGCAATGCCAAACTTTGATAGCAAACCAATTAACCCTATAGCCTCCCTCACTCGATTCCCCTGCCACCTTCTAAGCCGCCACCATCACTGTCATGCTGGCTCCACCCTGTCATGAGGCGGTGCTCCTCTTTGCCAACAGATCCGTTCGATCCAGGCCCACCTTCATTGATTTCGCTCCAAAAGGAGGACTTCTCCCGCTAGTAGCTCGAGGAGGATCCCCATCGACAGGAGACGACATTGACACCGGGCTCACCTCGGCGGAGCATGCCTCATCCTTTGAGCCCCCTCTATAGTGTCTGTCCCAAATTGGGCTGCCTCTAGGTGACCCAATCTAACACCAACATACCACCAACCACCTATCTGGGTTGCAATGCTGGGAGAAGCTGGAGTCACTCCCGAACGGTGATGGAATCGCTGCATGGAGCAAGAAGCCACACCAAGAAGCTGAATTTGTGGAGTTTAGAGAAGCCAGCGAGGATCCAAATTGGCCCTAAGAGAGTGCTTTTTTATACCACAGGGAAAATAGCGGCATAGAGAGTTAACCGATATGGCTATTACTTGTACATCACATAGCAAACTAATTTTACAAGCTTTGAAAAATTAAGTGCTTGTCTTATTATCTCTACACAGATGTGAAGTTTGCAAAGACCTCAAGAGCTATAAACAGTGCGGCCCCTCTTCTAGCTCAACAAAGCTTAGGGCATCTCTAGCAGATCCCCTCGCTAATCTTCTAAAAGTGCTCCGTATCCCACTTTACCATTTTTTGTAGGAAAATCACTATTTCCCAGATAGCAGATCCCATATCCTATAAATTTTGTTCACAAATCATGAAATCTATTGCTCAAATAATTCTAACAAATTGACCTCATTTCAATGCAAACCTAGTATTTTTTTGAATGCATCACATCACACTTCAACTACGACCATAAATATAGTTAATCAAATCTATCACACATAGCCACAATTTTTGCCAAAAGGCACAGAATGAGGAAGTTCATTCCAAAAATCCACCAACACAGGGTGGATCAAATGCCATCATAATTCAAATAGGCTCATGAACCACCGCCTTCGCCATCTGCACCACCACTGCCACTGCCTGCACCATCGCCACCAAACATCTTAGCCATGATATTGACACGAGTAAGCTCCCAATATATTCTCACCTTCTCGTCCATCTTGTTAGGATCATAGTTCAAAAAAGTGCTAGGCGTTAATTGTGCGTTTTGCCACCGCCTTGCGCTTTACTGACCAAAGCACATGCTTATGCGCAGTTATGCACAGATTAAGCGTAGTTATGTGCAATGCGTTTTGCCAACGCCTAGAGCCTAGGCGCGCTTAAGCGCTCGCTTAGGCGCGCCTTTTTTTCTAACTATGGTTAGGATCCATGAACATGATAGAACAGTCCTCGGTTACCCTCTTCTCCCTTCTCTCCTCAGCTGCCATTGCTACCTTTTGCTTCTCAATGTGAAGCAATTTCTTTTTCCCCATCACCTCCAATTCTAGCCTTTTCATCTCAATCTCAAGCCTTTTCTCCTCCGCAAGCACCTTTCTATCCTCGGCCACGAACTTTGCCTTCCACATCTCCTCCTCCACGAACTTCATCTCATAAAAACAATCCAGCTTCTCCTCTTTCCGTTCGGCTGCCAAAGCCCTTTTCACACCCACCATTGCAATCAACTCTTCCTTGTAAGCTCAAATACCACCGTCCCTCTTGACTTGCCTTGCATTTTTTCCTCCATTCTGAAGCACATGAGGAGTAGATGGGTTCGCTACGAAGTATTCTTGTTCACCATTGTTTAGCCATTTGTCTCTTTGGTGTGGTTTCAAAGTTTCTTCTTATCCACTTCCCGTCCCCATCAAGCTCGTTGTAGCAATTATGCAAAGCAAACTATTTTCCACGTTTTTGTTGTTCCTTTCTTTGTAAGGAGCTTGCAATGCTTCCTTGTATTGGTAGATGGGCACTCCAATTGGCGGCTGCAAGTTTAGTTGGTCCACACAGCCGGCCCACTGGTCGCATTGCTCTTGGTTGTTACCCCAATGATGACTAAGAGAACCGATTGCGTGGCTAGAGGGGATGGGAACAATGTTGTTGTAGTGCTCCTCGATGCGAGTCTAAAATCTCTACTTTGTTTGGTCGTCAGCTACCATGGCATCGAGAGAGTCGTAGAGCCAAGCTTCACACAAAGCTTTGTCTTCATCGATCTTGTAGTTACCCGTCCTGCTGCTCTTCTTTACTTGACTCTCACCGATCTCCTCGAGCTCATAGCCCTTGTCCATCATCTCCTCTCTCGTTTGGTTATATGGTATCATCATCTCAATGTCTCCGAGCCCAAGTGTGTGGCTTCAATTCAATTCATGCATGAAAGCTTGGGCATCAACGTTCAATTGCTCTCTACAAAAGTAAAGGAAAACCAACCAATCAATATCAAACAATGCATCAATATACTAAGAAAATGCAAACAATAAAATGAAAAGAGGAATTTTCTACCTTTCAGGCATTTCCCCGAGCATGTCGCCGTCCAAATCCATCCCTTCCTCAGCCGCTGATGGTGTAGGGGTTTCCTGCGCGGTAGAGGGGGAGGGGGTGAATAGGCGACTAATTTTTTAAACTTCGTTTACCAATATTAAGGCTCAACAAGAAAATAGGTTGTCTAGACACTGGTACAGCGAGGTGCTATACAAATGGTTTTTAACCCCTTTCCGTGACGACATTTGGAACCGTCACCAAGTGAGTGTGGGCGATAGGGGGGTCCTTCCCACACGACCCAGAAATCGTCGGGGATATGCCCTCCTGGCACATACGCTCGGCAAAATGAGGTCATGTGCGATCGGCGAGCGATCAAATACGGTTATACGTACAGTAGTGCTAAAAAATACAATTATACAGGCGAAATCATTTTCGGTCGTAAGTACATCCCACACAGTCAATCCCCCCTAAACGTTTCTGTTCGTATATACATCCCACACAGTCGCTCCAAGAAAAACGTTTCCGTTCGCAGGTACATCACACACAATTTTCCCCGTTAAATCATTTCTGATAGCGTTGCCATTGCACACAATACTAACAATTTTATCATTTGCGTTATTGAATGCATCACACACGGCGTATAGAAGAAACTGTGTGGCAAAGGCTGTCCATCACACACAGTTTTTATGTGGTAAATGTTTGCGCAAGGTGGCCTAACGCAAACAGTTTTGAAGAGAATGTCATGTGTGATTGTTCGTTGATCCAACACGGTTTATTCCTAGAAACTGTGTGCGTTGCCTGAGGTCATCGCCCACAGTGTTTTCTGAATAATCGTTTGCAATAGAAAAACCCAATTAGCAGGCTAATTGGCCCTGCTAATTGGCCATTAGCAGGTTAATTGCCTTGTTATTAATAATCCATTTATTAATCTAATTGACATTCATATTAAACACATAATATATTTCATTTCCATATTAAGGAAGCAGGATTTCATAATTGAAATCCCCCCCCCCCCCCCCCCCCCCCCCCCCCCCCCCCCCCCCCCCCCCCCCCCCCCCCCCCCCCCCCCCCCCCCCCCCCCCCCCCCCCCCCCCCCCCCCCCCCCCCCCCCCCCCCCCCCCCCCCCCCCCCCCCCCCCCCCCCCCCCCCCCCCCCCCCCCCCCCCCCCCCCCCCCCCCCCCCCCCCCCCCCCCCCCCCCCCCCCCCCCCCCCCCCCCCCCCCACATGCAACATCTAGAACCTTTCGAAATTAGCATCATAGACGGTACATAGAAAGATGCATCTCATCTGGAAAACTGCTAATGCGGAAGGCAAATATTGAGCCTTCATTCTTGTTGAAGGTCTTTGCAACTTTAGGCCAGTGCCTGTGGATGATTGGCCGTCCATCCTTTGTCCTCGTCAGGAACACTTCAATATTGAACCGTGGGTGTTGTATGAAAACCTTCCTCGCCTCCTGACCATAGAGGTGGTTTGAGAGGTAATCATCAGTGAACTGCTTTGAAAAGGCCTGAAAACAAGGATGTGCATAAATATCTTCTCTATATTGGAAATGGGGCAAAGGAATAAAAAAAGGCAAGGTATAATAGTTAGTACCATCTTGTAGTTAACTGATGTCTTCTTCATTGTGTAGACAAAGATCTTGTTGTTTTTTGTCACTAATTTCTTTATCCTAATAATCTTTATGAGTTTCTTGACTTGATTGATATTCATGGACAACTCATTTCCCCATATGCAAAAAGGGTCGAACAGTGGGTCAAAACCTCTGATAGCAGGACCTACATGTGCAAGACCAAATTGTTAAAAACCTAAATATTAGAATGGTTCCTACAATTGCACAATAATGTGCTATTAGACAACGGACCATGCACGTGATAACCTCGATTGTAAACCTCAGTGCTTCCCATTGTTTCCCTGCAACACATATAAGGTAGTTAGTCATCAGGTTAAGTAAGGGTTCGCATGCTATCAGTAAAATATGTTGATGAAAAATAAGCACATTGCAGATTCATCAGATTAATTCAAGCCACATGGAAAACCCATTTATCCAAACCAAGCATGATTAAGAACTAGGAAATATAGCACTTGTATATGTCTCTCATGTATTAAGTGCAGCCAAATTCGATTTATTCCTCACATGCACAACAATACAAAATTCTACCCACGACAATTGGACATCGCATTGCAGAATTGAACCAAGCAGTTAACTAAACACCACAACAAATGAACCAAACATTAACTGAGCACCACATTATACAATATAACATACTCCTAATAGAAGATCAGACAGTTAACCAAACCAAGCATGCTTAACAACTTGGAAATATAACAATTGTATTTGTTTCTCATGTATTTAGTACAGCCAAATTCAATTTATTCCTCACATGGTATACAATAACAGAATGCACCCACAACAATTGAACATCGCATTGCAGAATTGAACCAAACAGTTAACTAAACACCACAACAAATGAACCAAGCGTTAACTGAGCACCAAATTGCACAATATAACACACTCCCAATAGAAGATTAGACAGTTAACCAAACCAAGCATTATTAACAACTTGGAAATATAGCAATTGTATTTGTTTCTCATGTATTTAGTATAGCCAAATTCGATTTACTTCTCACATGGTATACAATAACAGAATGCACCCACAACTATTGAACATCGCATTGCAGAATTGAACCAAACTGTTGACTAAACACCACAACAAATGAACCAAACGTTAACTGAGCACCACATTGCACAATGTATAACCAAACCAAGCATGCTTGACAACTTGGAAATATAGCAATTGTATTCGTTTCTCATGTATTTTGTAAAGATAAATTCGATTTATTTCTCACATGGAAGACAATACAAAATTGCAGCCTGAAGAATTGAACATCACATTTGCAGAATTGAACCAAACAGTTAACTGAAGATGACAACTAATTAACCAAATAATTAATAAGTGAGCACCACACTGCACGACATATAGAACATATACACTAGAGCAACAGATTGCATGGTAAAATTAGATAGCATAATGCACTAGAATTTGTTAAGGAAAGGCAGGAGCAGCACACGCAACGGGTAAACCGAGCATGCTTAACCGGCATAGCTAGCAAATGGCAAGGTACTCCTCCAAGATCTGGGGGTCGGCACGAATGGCAGCCATCGTGACCTCTTCTGTGCGTGCAGCCGCGATTTACTTCTCCGCTGCCAAATGCTCCTTGAGATCCTGGCTATATTGCGTGCACCATGGCTTAGGGTGGCACTTATTTGGTGAAGGGGTCGGTGATTTGGGTGGAAGATGTCGCGCCGGCGGTCGGGGCATGTGGGATGTGGAAGGAGGAGGAGGATGGGGGTCGGGTGTAGATTACCTGCCTGGACAGATGAGGCCGAGCAGCGTGAAGGAGGGTCACCGATGAGGAGGCGGCACTACAAGCAAGGAGTGAAGGTTTCAACTTGGAAAGGAAGGCGAAAACAGGGGAAATGTGGCTTTTGGTAAGGGGCAGGGGGCGGGGAGGTAGATATTTCCGCGGAAGCTGAAAATTTGGAATCGGTTCAGCGAAAAAACTGGCGCGCAAAGTGTCATCAGACACGGTCCCTTATTCAGAACTGTGTATGATATGTGAACATCACAAATGATTCAGATAGCTTAACCTGTGTGTGATGAGTTTGAACGTCAAAAATTTTGGTTCTAATTTCCCTGGTTAGAGTGGTCATCCACGTCATTGCATAATTTGGGTACACAAAGGAGACTACATCACACCCACACTTCTTAATCGAGCAAGTTCAGCAATTAAACAGAGCTAGCTGACCTAAACATTACTCTAACAAATTAAAGACCGATGCTCTTAATTAAACAAAACAAAGAGTACTACTACGGCTGGTGCTCGTCGATCTCCGTCGCCGCCTCCATGTCTATCTCGCGCTCGATTGTCTCCTCGGGAAGGGGCTCCATGGCATCCATCGCACCATATTCGGCAAGCATCTTGCCATTCGCGTCCGCCATCTCTTTGGAAAAGGCCGCCACGAGCTGGACGTGGGCGGCCGCGATCTGGGCTTGGACGGGCTCCGTCATGGCAAGGTATGCGGCGGAGGAACGGACGGCTGCTCGAACGCTCTCGGCGATTGCCAACTCTTCGACTGTGGGTTGACGACCGTTGTCGGAGAAGCTTCGTTCGATTTGTGCGGTGACCGCCACGAGCTGGGCGTGGGCGGCCTCGACATGGTCATGGGCGGCCTCCATCAGGGCTAAGGCCGCCGCTGTGGAACGGACAACTGCTATGCCGCTCTCGCCAGTTGCTATCCCCGAGGCAGATGTTGCTGCCGCCACCTAAGAAGCAACAGCGGCCATTTGGGCTGCCCTGGCTGCCCGGTCGCAGATTGCGGCCGCGCTCATGCACCTTGTTAGCACGCGTATGGCGGCTGCGGCCGCGCTCTCGCCGGAGTGGGCCGCCGAAGTTGCCCTCACGACGAGGGTCCACGTCCCCATCTTTCACCGACGACGATTGAACAGTGAAATGATATCTGGGGAGCGAGCTAGTGTGCTTGACACGCCGGCTGTGGACTATAGCCGACGCACCTTCTCGCGTAAGCCATAGGCGTACTATACACCGACGATGCTCCAGGATATTTTGTACTGCATCTCACACGGTTGGTGATAATAAACTGTGTGGGATCTACTTGATTTTTCATCTTGATTTGAATTACATGATGGGGTCACAACGACAATGGACGATGTTTGAATTATTAGAACTTTTATCTGCAGTGAACATGCAACTATATGTGTGTCATAAAAAAATTGGAATTATTCAGGGTTCGTTTGGACATTTTATACATTAAATTGGTTTTCTAGCCATTTCAGGTGCACAATTCAAAATTAAACTACATGCACATGCTCCGGTGCACCAACATGGGTTGTAAAATCATATATGTGTCCATGGGTTTATGCTAATGTCCCATGCAAGAAATGGGGATGAATTTCGAACACCACGTCACCGTGGCTCTCCGGCAAACATTGAGGTACCTGCTTTTGTAATTCTAGTAAATCCAAAACTCGTCTGAAATTCATGAAACTTGGCATGCTACCATGGAGCGGGATCAATATGCCATGGTAATTTTTTGTCCCATTTGAGGCAGGTTTGGGTATAAGCTTCTCAGAAACTAGAGCTTCTCATAACAAGCCTGATGGTTTCGGTATGGAACGTGCCACCTTTGGGGACGAAACGATATCCGTTGCCTCTTATTGCTTTCAAAATTTTTCTAGTGTCAACATAGAACAACAGGAGTGTTGTGTTAAATTTTGGAATTTTTCGGGGTTCGTTTGAACATTTTTATAGATTAACTGGGTTTTCTAGGCATTTTATGTGCATAATTCAAATTTGAACTACATGCACATGCTCCAGTGCATATAAATTGGTTGAAAAATTATATATGTGTCCATGGGTTTATGATTAGAGCATCTCCAGCCGTTGGCCCCCCAGGAGGCATAAAAATCGCCGCCTGGGGGCGAGGCGGCGGTATAATCGGCTCTGGGGGCGGTTGGGCACCCAGCCGTCGGCCCCAGGTCACCCCCAGGCGCCGATGCCGGCCCAGTTTTCGGCCCACTTTCGGCGAAAAATGGCCCGATATCGGCGAGAATCAGCCCATATTCGGCGTGGTTCGGCGTGAATTCTCAACATAAATAATTTTTTTATCGCATAGTTTATCACAGAAAATCAATAGAAATCAAATATTTCAACAAAATAGTGCAACAACAAATAGTTCAATACATATTATATAGTTCAACAAATAAAAACTCATATTTCATCACACGTCGAGCTAGGTGTCGCCCTTGATCCTCCATAGATGCTCCACCAGATCCTGCTGCAGTTGTTGATGCACCTGTGGGTCTCGGATCTCCTGACGCATATTGAGGTAGGCAGTCCAGGTTGCCGGTAGCTGTTGATCAACTTCGGCAAGAGGACCATGCCTGTAGTATGGTTCAGTGTCAAACACTGGCTCTTCCTGCTCGCTCTCAATGATCATATTACGCAAGCTGACACAACAAGTCATGATCTCCCACATTTGATCTTTCGACCAGGTCTGAGCAGGGTACCGGACAACGGCAAATCGAGATTGGAGCACACCAAATGCCTGCTCGACATCCTTCCTGCAAGCCTCCTGAACCTTGGCAAAGTGGGACTTCTTGCCTCTTGGCACAGCATTTGAGATAGTCTTCACAAATGTAGACCATCTTGGATAGATGCCATCAGCAAGGTAGTACCCCTTGTTGTAGTGCCTCCCATTGACCTCGAAGTTCACCGGAGGAGAATGACCTTCAACAAGCTTGGCAAAGACAGGGGAGCACTGCACCACGTTGATGTCATTGTGAATTCCTGGCATACCAAAGAAGGAGTGCCAAATCTAGAGGTCCTGTGTGTCCACCGCCTCAAGTATCACACTGCAACCGCCTTTGGCGCCTTTGTACATCACCTGCCAAGAAAATGGGCAGTTCTTCCATTTCCAACGCATGCAGTCTGTCGGGGATATACCCCGCGGCGTAACCCGGCCGGAAGTATAACCCGGCCGGACTTGGTACTTCATTATAACCCGCCAGAGGACTGGCGATTCATGGATCTGGCAGGTTCACTGGTCTGATGATTTACGAGCCTGGCGATTCACGAATGACCCCGACGACAGGTCAGATAGAGGACAAGGACCAAGGCCCAGAAGGCCGGTTCATGTTAATGGTGGGCCGGTTTATGAGGAAAGCGTAAGGACTATTCTCCTACAAAGGAAGCAAGACTAGGACTCCTCTTGTAATAGAGTAATCCTAGTCCAACTAGGACTAGCCATGTAAACCGCCCCTTCAACATATATAAGGAGGGGCAGGGCTTCCCAAAGGGGGAGAGGCAAGAAGAAACAATCTCTAGGGCTAGACACGAAGAGCCGGTTTACCGGCGACTCCCTGGTGATGATAATGAGACCTAGCCTCAAACAGCATGTAGGGTTGTTACCGGATGATGTTTCCCGGGGCCCGAATCTGTCTAAATCCTTGTCTTGTGTTGCGTCTCTCGATTCCGCTCAACCCCTCTCAAGCTACCACATAGATGCGTTGGCCTCACGACTAAGTCCTCACACTAGGACATCTGACGTGACAAATCCACGACAGTTGGCGCCCACCGTGGGGCCTGCGCACGATGGTGGTGAGTTCTTGAAGGGATCTCTCACAGGGATCGAGAAGGTCGAAATTGGCCGGATGAAGAAAATTCGACAGGAGATAATCTTCGGCGGAAGCCGGCGAATCCCATGTTACTTGTCGCCGAGGTTGGCAGGAATTGTGCTGCATCCGCTGTGCGCTATGTCAGATCAATCAACAAACATGTGTGCAAGCAAGGATCCAACGCCGAGGTGGTTTCGTAAAGAGATCTGTTGTTATGGTTCAGAATAGTATTACTTTGATTATGCTACTGTTCTCAGGAAAGCGACACTACTGCAATAATACTCCACGGCGGCTGTTCGTATAAGGTGCTTGAAAGGTTCAGATTCGTTTTTTAATCATTGCTTTGGTCAAAGTCAGCAACTAGCCCTAGTACGTGAAGCTACTAGTAGTATTGGTACGTGAAGACCACACCCCCATCTGCTCAGCTGGGGTCGACCCGGAAACAGCCACGACCCGAGAGCGAGTCATCCATGGACACGGACCCCTATGTTTGACCTACCTTGCACAGCAAAACACCGCCGCCGTCGCGGTCCGTCCGGTTCAGAGTCGTCCTTGACTTTGCCGCCTCACTCCGAGCCACCCTCGGCTCCTAACCTTTCTCGGCCGCTGCGGCGCCTCGAGCTGACAAATCGCCTGCTGCTGCGTCACCTCTGCCTGGGCGCGAGTTGCCGTGCCAAGTCACTCCTACAACATGCCGCTACGGCTGTGCTCCGGCCTCAATCTCTGCCGTTGAGCCGCCCTCCTCAGTCTCCCAGGTGTGTATCAGTGGACGGGGACGTCCAGATGGCGATACGAGAACTCCATGAAACCAGAAACCATCTGATCAGAAGAAATACAGAGAAGAAGCGGCCAAGCTAGCCATGTGACGTCAAGCAAATGTGCTTCTCACGTCCCATCAGATTGGCGTGTACATATGCTGTTTTTGCATCGTGGCTGTGTCCAGCATTATCCAAAATCAGCATTCACGGTCATCCAACAAATTATCAGGTGCTATCCTTTCTAAGTATTTTTTTTTCAGCATGTATTTTGTTTAAGAACAGTTACATGGTCTATGATATTTTTTTTCTTCGCAGGATCAATATTCATTACAAAGGTGTGCGTAAGGGACGCGCGCTTACATCACTTTTGCGCTAGCAATTATCCATGCCGTGCTGCCGGACGAATACGTGCGCAAGTCGTCGTGTCCCTGTGGCCCGGTTTACATACACTTGCCGGGACCGCGACCGTGATTGACTCGCCGTCCGCGCGGTTTACCGCGCCCGCAATTAACTCGCCCGACCATATGGAGCATTACTATCATCTATCGTTCACAAACATCAGGTGATATCCGTCTAAAATTATTTTATTAGCACTTATTGTTTTATCAAAGAACAGTTTATCTTTGCCTTGGTCTGCAATATTATTTATGCAGAACAATTATTTGCTGCAAAAATGATCGTTATGTCACGGATATAAAGCTCGCGCCAATATTATCAAGCGCCAGCATCCAACCATACCGCATTGTTCAACAAATGTGTGTGCAAACCGCCACCTCTGTGGCTCAGTCTGCAACAACAACACCGCGGCCGGCTCACCCGTCTGCGCCGGTTTACAACACTACAGATAAGTCGCCCGTCCGCCCCCGCAGCCAACTCGCCCGTCCGCGCCGGTTTACAACGCCGCTGCCGACTCTCCCCGTTCGCACCGGCTTACAAACGCCGCGGCCGGTTCATTCGTCTGCTCCGGCGGCCGACTCGCCTGTGGTGATCATCAACTCCGCGGTGGATAATTTCTGACCTAACATATCAAGGAGCAATTGTTCATCACAAAAGCTATGGCCGTGTCATGGATGTATAGCTCGCGCCACCATTATAATGCGCTAGCATCTTGCCACACCATCAAGCTCGGTGAATATATCTGCAAGCCGCCATTCTGCAAACCGGTTTACATCAACATGATGTGGTTAACTCGCCCATCCACACCGGCTTACAATGCCGCGGCCGACTCATCTGTCCGAGCCGCCTCTGATGCTGCGGTCGTCTTTGTCGTCCGTCTCTCGCGACCTGGTCTACATCAACACACCAAGCCGCACCTGTCTGCATGAGCGGTTTATTGAGTATAAAGCCAGTCACTGCTCGGGTAGCCCGGTTTTCTTTCAAATTGGAGGCAAATTATCATCAACCGCCGTTTGCACTGGATGGCTCAATGAGCAGGCGCACAAGTCGCCGTCACTACAGTTTGGTTAAACTTCAAATAGCCAGTTGGAAGGAACCATTGGCCGAGTTGCTGACACGGCTCATACGGGATCATTTATAACCCGCCGCAGTCACCTCAACCTTCTGTGGATTCACATCGTGCTATCAACACCAATGATATACGATTTATGCCAGGTTATATCACGGTCAAATATGGAGAATCTCAAGCCAACTCCTCGAGTCACCTTGAGACTCGGGGGCTATGATGACATGACTCAGCAAATCTAGCCAGTTTCAGCAAATTTAAGAACCCCAGGACGATGGAGGGAAAGATAACCCGGTCCCGGAGGCTACTGTTATTTGAAGGCCGTTAGAAAATTTCCGGCTTAGAAAGTATATGACAGTTACAAAATCCCGGCTCAATGAAGAAGTTCCGGGTCATCAGAAAGGATTCCGGTTTAAAATCCGGTTCAAGGGAAGTCAGTCTCACTGAAGCTCTCAAATATCCGATTTACAATCCGGTTCAAGGGAAATCTGTTCTCCCACAAAGCTCTGAAGCTCTCAAATCCGGTTTAACCCCCCCCCCCCCCCCCCCCCCCCCCCCCCCCCCCCCCCCCCCCCCCCCCCCCCCCCCCCCCCCCCCCCCCCCCCCCCCCCCCCCCCCCCCCCCCCCCCCCCCCCCCCCCCCCCCCCCCCCCCCCCCCCCCCCCCCCCCCCCCCCCCCCCCCCCCCCCCCCCCCCCCCCCCCCCCCCCCCCCCCCCCCCCCCCCCCCCCCCCCCCCCCCCCCCCCCCCCCCCCCCCCCCCCCCCCCCCCCCCCCCCCCCCCCCCCCCCCCCCCCCCCCCCCCCCCCCCCCCCCCCCCCCCCCCCCCCCCCCCCCCCCCCCCCCCCCCCCCCCCCCCCCCCCCCCCCCCCCCCCCCCCCCCCCCCCCCCCCCCCCCCCCCCCCCCCCCCCCCCCCCCCCCCCCCCCCCCCCCCCCCCCCCCCCCCCCCCCCCCCCCCCCCCCCCCCCCCCCCCCCCCCCCCCCCCCCCCCCCCCCCCCCCCCCCCCCCCCCCCCCCCCCCCCCCCCCCCCCCCCCCCCCCCCCCCCCCCCCCCCCCCCCCCCCCCCCCCCCCCCCCCCCCCCCCCCCCCCCCCCCCCCCCCCCCCCCCCCCCCCCCCCCCCCCCCCCCCCCCCCCCCCCCCCCCCCCCCCCCCCCCCCCCCCCCCCCCCCCCCCCCCCCCCCCCCCCCCCCCCCCCCCCCCCCCCCCCCCCCCCCCCCCCCCCCCCCCCCCCCCCCCCCCCCCCCCCCCCCCCCCCCCCCCCCCCCCCCCCCCCCCCCCCCCCCCCCCCCCCCCCCCCCCCCCCCCCCCCCCCCCCCCCCCCCCCCCCCCCCCCCCCCCCCCCCCCCCCCCCCCCCCCCCCCCTTTGATGATGATATTGAATGATTGAGGTTTTCATACCGGATTATATTATTCAATCTTGAATAGCCAACATGGCTGGATTTCTATTATCAATAACCAGTATTATGATTGAGGTTTTCAAAGTCGCTTTAGCGCAATGGCTATTATTTTATCAATGGATATGATTTATTCTACAATTGAAGGAATAGTCCCGAGTCGCTGCAGGCTTACGACCCGGCACTTGGGGGCTACATTATTTAAATTGAGATTATATTAAATATGCAAGTCTCATGTCGCTGCGAGCATGCACCATGACACTTGGGGGCTAATGCAAAGTCATTTTTTGCTCTTAAACCGGCCTGGCTTTAAGACGATAAGTCGCCAGTATATGATGAGAAATTATCCGGTGTTTGTTAACCCGGCCTGGCTTTGGACTATAAGTTGCCAGTGTATATTTTGGATTGCGCCATTGGAATTCATGCGCTTATAAATGATTGAATTATTACCCTCACTGGGCATGGCAATATAAGCCAATAGTATAACTCAATTCTACAGGGTTATCCATTCTGGATTTTCTCAAAGGCTATAAGCCACCGGGTTGTAAAAATTCCGGTTTACAATGGATGCGCATTAAGTCGCCATCGGTCAAGAGCCGCCGAGTATTTAAACTTCGGATTTACTTATCAACTGATAAGGTATTCAAATCTTTAATAGCCAAAAGTGGCCCCCCCCCCCCCCCCCCCCCCCCCCCCCCCCCCCCCCCCCCCCCCCCCCCCCCCCCCCCCCCCCCCCCCCCCCCCCCCCCCCCCCCCCCCCCCCCCCCCCCCCCCCCCCCCCCCCCCCCCCCCCCCCCCCCCCCCCCCCCCCCCCCCCCCCCCCCCCCCCCCCCCCCCCCCCCCCCCCCCCCCCCCCCCCCCCCCCCCCCCCCCCCCCCCCCCCCCCCCCCCCCCCCCCCCCCCCCCCCCCCCCCCCCCCCCCCCCCCCCCCCCCCCCCCCCCCCCCCCCCCCCCCCCCCCCCCCCCCCCCCCCCCCCCCCCCCCCCCCCCCCCCCCCCCCCCCCCCCCCCCCCCCCCCCCCCCCCCCCCCCCCCCCCCCCCCCCCCCCCCCCCCCCCCCCCCCCCCCCCCCCCCCCCCCCCCCCCCCCCCCCCCCCCCCCCCCCCCCCCCCCCCCCCCCCCCCCCCCCCCCCCCCCCCCCCCCCCCCCCCCCCCCCCCCCCCCCCCCCCCCCCCCCCCCCCCCCCCCCCCCCCCCCCCCCCCCCCCCCCCCCCCCCCCCCCCCCCCCCCCCCCCCCCCCCCCCCCCCCCCCCCCCCCCCCCCCCCCCCCCCCCCCCCCCCCCCCCCCCCCCCCCCCCCCCCCCCCCCCCCCCCCCCCCCCCCCCCCCCCCCCCCCCCCCCCCCCCCCCCCCCCCCCCCCCCCCCCCCCCCCCCCCCCCCCCCCCCCCCCCCCCCCCCCCCCCCCCCCCCCCCCCCCCCCCCCCCCCCCCCCCCCCCCCCCCCCCCCCCCCCCCCCCCCCCCCCCCCCCCCCCCCCCCCCCCCCCCCCCCCCCCCCCCCCCCCCCCCCCCCCCCCCCCCCCCCCCCCCCCCCCCCCCCCCCCCCCCCCCCCCCCCCCCCCCCCCCCCCCCCCCCCCCCCCCCCCCCCCCCCCCCCCCCCCCCCCCCCCCCCCCCCCCCCCCCCCCCCCCCCCCCCCCCCCCCCCCCCCCCCCCCCCCCCCCCCCCCCCCCCCCCCCCCCCCCCCCCCCCCCCCCCCCCCCCCCCCCCCCCCCCCCCCCCCCCCCCCCCCCCCCCCCCCCCCCCCCCCCCCCCCCCCCCCCCCCCCCCCCCCCCCCCCCCCCCCCCCCCCCCCCCCCCCCCCCCCCCCCCCCCCCCCCCCCCCCCCCCCCCCCCCCCCCCCCCCCCCCCCCCCCCCCCCCCCCCCCCCCCCCCCCCCCCCCCCCCCCCCCCCCCCCCCCCCCCCCCCCCCCCCCCCCCCCCCCCCCCCCCCCCCCCCCCCCCCCCCCCCCCCCCCCCCCCCCCCCCCCCCCCCCCCCCCCCCCCCCCCCCCCCCCCCCCCCCCCCCCCCCCCCCCCCCCCCCCCCCCCCCCCCCCCCCCCCCCCCCCCCCCCCCCCCCCCCCCCCCCCCCCCCCCCCCCCCCCCCCCCCCCCCCCCCCCCCCCCCCCCCCCCCCCCCCCCCCCCCCCCCCCCCCCCCCCCCCCCCCCCCCCCCCCCCCCCCCCCCCCCCCCCCCCCCCCCCCCCCCCCCCCCCCCCCCCCCCCCCCCCCCCCCCCCCCCCCCCCCCCCCCCCCCCCCCCCCCCCCCCCCCCCCCCCCCCCCCCCCCCCCCCCCCCCCCCCCCCCCCCCCCCCCCCCCCCCCCCCCCCCCCCCCCCCCCCCCCCCCCCCCCCCCCCCCCCCCCCCCCCCCCCCCCCCCCCCCCCCCCCCCCCCCCCCCCCCCCCCCCCCCCCCCACAAGACAAGGATTTAGACAGCTTCGGGCCCCGGGAAACATCATCCGGTAATCGCCCTACATGCTGTTTGAGGCTAGGTCTCATTATCATCCCGAGAGAGTCGCCGGTAAACCGGCTCTTTGTGTCTAGCCCTAGAGATTGTTTCTTCTTGCCTCCCCCTCTTTGGGGAGCCCTGCCCCTCCTTATATAAGTTGAAGGGGCGGGTTACATGTGGAGTCTTATTAGGATTAGGACTAGTCTATCTCTAATACAAACCGGATACAAGTCCTGGTCTTTAACTCCTTGTAAGGTAAATACTCCTCATGCCTTTCCTCTTAAACCGGCCCACCATAGTATGAACCGGCCTTCATGAACCGCCCGTTGGGCCACCGGGTCTTGTCGCTCCTCTGACCCACCTGCCGGATTACCAATGAATCGTAAACCGCCAGGTCCACCCCCCCCCCCCCCCCCCCCCCCCCCCCCCCCCCCCCCCCCCCCCCCCCCCCCCCCCCCCCCCCCCCCCCCCCCCCCCCCCCCCCCCCCCCCCCCCCCCCCCCCCCCCCCCCCCCCCCCCCCCCCCCCCCCCCAAGTATCAGCCGGGTCTCAAGTAAACCGCCAAGTCCGACCGGTTTATACTTCCAGCCGGTTTACGCCGCGGGGTATATCCCCGACATTAGCCCCCAGTTTAATTTGGATTTATCCATGTTAAACTGATCCTGAGCATCTTTAAATCCTTGTCATTTCCTTCTAGAAATCCGGGTCAATAAACCAGCTTCATAATCCATTTGCTGATATTGGTTTGTCACAGAGAAATATTGTGAAGAATAACTCCTTTGACTCAGCTCCCAACGCTTAACAAAAATATTGGTCTTTGAAATACTCATCTGATCTTCAGCCGGTTTAAGGATGTAGAACACACCGGTTTAAGAATGTAGAACCTTGCCGGTTTAAGAATGTAGAACTTTTACATGTTTAAGAATGTAGAACCTTGCCGGTTTAAGATTTCCAAAATCGCCGGATTATAAAAAACTGATAATTCCGGGTCATGATTGTTTCCAATGCCGGTTCATGATTGTTGCCAACGCCGGTTCATCTGGCTTGCTCAAAACTGAAAATTTGAAAGATATTTCTCCCTTATATCCGTATCACCTATAGCCCCCAAGTCTTGAACAGAACAAAGTGATGATTTGAGACTTGTTTTCATATAATTACTGCCACTTGGAAGAAATCCATGTTGTTCATCTCAGTCATTAATAAAAACTGAATACTCCATATATGTAGCCCCCAAGGGCCGGGTTATTATGCAATAATGAGCAGGGACTTTATAAATATAATCATGCTTCATTGAAAATAATACCATATGCTGTAACTCCACCATGGGACTTGAATTGTTGACAGGAGCAATTGGTAGCCCCCAAGGGCCGGCTCATTATGATGTGATGAGTCGGATCTTCAATAAAGCTAGTAAAAATGACTTTGCATTAGCCCCCAAGTGTCATGGTGCATGCTTGCAGCGACATGAGACTTGCATATTTAATGTAATCTCAATGTGAATAATGTAGCCCCCAAGTGCCGGGTTGTAAGCCTGCAGCGACTCGGGACTATTCCTTCGATTGTAGAATAAATCATATCCATCGATAAAATAATATCCGTTGCGCTAAAGCGACTTTGAAAACCTCAATCATAATACTGGTTATTGATAACCATAATAAAAATCCAGCCATTTTGGCTATTCAAGACTTGAATAATATAATCCGGTATGAAAACCTCAATCGTTCAATATCATCATCAGAATCCAGCCACTTTTGGCTATTAAAGATTTGAATACCTTATCACTTGATAAATAAATCTGGAGTTTAAATACTCGGCGGCTCTTGGCCGATGGCGACTTAATGCGCATTCATTGTAAACCGGAATTTTTACAACCCGGCGGCTTATAGCCTTTGAGAAAATCCAGAATGGATAACCCTGTAGAATTGAGTTTATACTGTTGGCTTATATTGCCATGCCCAGTGAGGGTAATAATTCAATCATTTATAAGCGCATGAATTCCAATGGCGCAATCCAAAATATATACTGGCAACTTATAATCCAAAGCCAGGCCGGGTTAACAAACACCGGATAATTTCTCATCATATACTGGCGACTTATCGTCTTAAAGCCAGGCCGGTTTAATAAACACCAGATAATTTCTCATCATATACTGGCGACTTATAGTCGACAGCCAGGCCAGTTTACTAAACACCGGTGATTTATAATTATGCTTTATTCAACATGTTTCTGCATACAACAAGTTTAAAGTGTCCTGGCGGTTTACCGCCGGACGGGTCATAATGCCCAACATATAACCCGGGTTTATAACCAAGGCTGCACTTAAAAATAATCAAATATGAAGTATATCATACCTGTGACATTGAATCACATCGTTGGTTTACCAACTTTTATAGTAAGGGTGATAACCCCAATCATGAGTGCTGATAACTCCTCCAATATTGTGCCGGTTTATGATAAAACCGTTCCGGGTTGTGATAAACACCGGTTTATCCATATATAATACTGGTGACTTTGAGTCAAAGCCAGACAGGGCTGAAAGTCTCCGGATTATGATTTTATCATGTACTGACAACTTGTAGTTGACAGCCTAACCGGGTTGATGAACGTCGGTTTAAAAAACATCATAAATCTCATCAAAAGAGAGCAAAGCTTAGCAAAAGGCAAATAAAAACCATTGTAGTCGAGGCTTTGAGCCGATCAAGAGGCGTGACCATGGTTCAGACACGACCAAGCCCCCAAGAGGTGTAGCTATGGTTCGGGTTTGACCAGGCCCCCAAATGATGATGTGGCATTACGCCGATCAAGAGGTGTAGCTATGGTTCGGGTTCGACCAAGCCCCCAAGTGATGCTGTGGCATTGCGCCGATCAAGAGGCGTAGCTATGGTTCGGATACGACCAAGCCCCCAAGTGATGCTGTGGCATTGCGCCGATCAAGAGGCGTAGCTATGGTTCGGATACGACCAAGCCCCCAAGTGATCAATAATATGATAAGCCAATAAGGCAGGATACCCATGTTTGAACCGCGCATCATGGCAGCAGGTCCTCTTCGGCAACCTTTAACTTTTTGCAAGAGATAAATTCTTCTTGAACCGGTATTTTGAACCGGATATTGAGAGCTTCAAAGCTTTATGGGAGAGATGTCTCTTGAGCCGGATTTTAAACTGGAATCTTCATTTTGAGCCGGAAATTTTCTGACAGCCTTTAAACTCGAACTTGCGAGAAGTTAATTCCTTTTTGAACCGGACATTCTCAAACCGGATTTGAGAGCTTCAGAGCTTTGTGGGAGAACAGATTTCCCTTGAACCGGATTGTAAACCGGATATTTGAGAGCTTCAGTGAGACTGACTTCCCTTGAGCCGGTTTTTAAACCAGAATCCTTTCTGATGACCCGGAACTTCTTCATTGAGCCGGGATTTTGTAACTGTCAGATACTTTCTAAACCAGAAATTTTCTGACGGCCTTTAATTTTTCATCAATATAACAGTAGCCTTCGGGACCGGGTTGTCTTTCCCTCCATCGTCCTGGGTTCTTAAATTTGCTGAAACTGGCAAGATTTGCTGAGTCATGTCCTCGTAGCCCCTGAGTCTCAAGGTGACTGGAGGAGTTGGCTTGAGATTCTCCATATTTGACTGTGATATAAACCGGCATGAGTTGTATATCATTGGTGTTGATAGCCCGATGTGTATCCATGGAAGCTTGAGGTGACTGCGGCGGTTTATAAATGATCTGTATGAGCCGTGTCAACAACTCGGCCAATGGTTCCTTCCAACTGGCTATTTGAAGTTATCCAAACTGTAGTGGCGGCGACTTGCGCGCCTGCCCATTGAGCCATCCAGCACAGACGGCGGTTGATAGTATATGATAATTTTGCCTCCAATTTGTTGAAAGAAAAACCGGGCTACCCAAGCCGTGACTTGCTTATGCTCAATAAATAGCTCATGCAGACAGGTGCGGCCCGGTATGTTGATGTAGACCAGGCCACGAGAGACGGACAACAAGGACGACCGCAACATCAGAGGCAGCTCGGACAGATGAGTCGGCCACGGCATTGTAAACCGGTGCAGACGGGGAAAATCGGCACTGGTGTCGGAAACCGGCACTGACAGGCGAGTTAATCGCGGGTGCGGTCCCGGCAAGCTGATGTAAACTGGGCCGTACGGGCGGCGGCTTGTGCACGTTTATTGGGTAATTCGCACGGCCCTGACGAGTTGATGCGGACTGGACCGCGATATAAACCGGCATGGGTTATCCAATAGCTCAGCGATATAATAATCCCTTTTTGCAATAGACAATTTGTCCTGCATTGGAAAAACTTACAAGCCAGAGTAATTGCTCTTTTTAAAGAAAGCAACATATAATATGAAAATATGATGGATGGATTTCACCTGATATGTTAGCCAGAAAACATCCACCGCGGGGTTGATGATCAGCACGGTGAAGCTGAAATCAATCATGGGCAAGTCGGCCGTGCGAGCAGACGGATGAACCGTTGTAAACCGGTGCGGACGAGCAAGTTGTCCTCCGAGTTGTAAACCGGCGCGGACGCATGAACTGGCGGTCGGGCGAGTCGTCCATGGTGTTGTAAGGTGGTGCGGACGGGCGAGTCGGCCGGCGCGTTGATGTAAACCGGACCGCGATACGCGCGTCCGTGAATGGCATAAAAATTGTCCTGTGTAAAAATATTACAGGACAGAGTATTTGTTCTTTGACAAAAACAATAAGTGTTTAACACATAAATTTATATGAATACCACCTGATGTTTGGGCGGACAGTAAAACCACCGCAGCATTAGAAGCGGCTTCGGAGAGATGAGTCGGTCGCGGCCTTGTAAGCCGGCACAGACGAGCCAGCTGTCCTCCGCGTTATAAACCGACGCGGACGCGTGAACCGGCCGCGAGAGCGGACGGGCGAGTCGTCTATGGCGCTGTAATGCGACGCGGACAGGCGAGTCGGCCGGCGCGTTGATGTAAACCGGACCATGACACGCCTGTCCGTGAAGCCGCGCGGTACAGCCGAACGTGCATCCTTGGTATAACACCACCTCCCCCCTTTCTCTTTTTTTTTTTACAGTCGCCCTGCGTAGAAACATTACAGGCAGAATGATTGTTGTCGGATGAATTAACATGTACTGATAAAATACATAGGAAAGATATGACCTGATGCATTTAGACGACGGATGATCTTTGAGCAGTGTCCGTCGGAACGTCCGACTGTGACTCGGGGTCTCGGGGCCGTCGGCGGGGGCAGGTGCGTGCAGCGGCTCAAGGCGAAGGTGAACCTGTCCCGGCACGGGTGGTTTGTGGCGGCGGCGGCTGCATCAGAGTACGTCGGAGGCACGGCCGTCGCTTTAGAGGTAGTAGTGGGCGGCGATTCAAACAGGCCATGGCCGTAGTAGCAGTGGAGGCGTGAAGGCAAAGGGCGGGGGAGACGCCAGCATGGGAGGCCGACAAGACGGGGCACCGGGCCAGTCCGCGGCCAGAGGCTGCAGAGGCGCTCGCGAGCCATGGTCGAGTCCTCCTCTGAATTGTGGAGGTTTTGACCAATCCTGTTCCGGTCCTTCTCCAGGTCGTAGCTACTCCTCCTTTTTTTTACTAACATATCGCTTCCTGTTTCCTGATGCGTGGAGCAACCGCAGCTTTTCCTCATGTGTACACGTCGCCGCACGTACGAATCGGCAGGTTTTGATGGATTGGTACTGCTGCTTCCGATTAGACCACAAGTCGTAGTCGTATGTACGGATATGATCTCCGGTGAAAAAACTCCTTCGCCTCAGGAACGTGCTCCAAAAACTGATCTGGCTTCGGGTCGTCGGATCGCAAGCACATGCCGTGCCGCGCCATGTAACCCTAACTTCTGATGTAGATTTTTCAAACCGGCTCTTCTTCACCGGAAAAAATGCGACCTTCTCGATCCTGAGAAAAATCCCTCCAAGAACTCAACACCACCGTGCGCATGCCCCACGGTGGGCGCCAACTGTCGTGGATTTGTCACGGCAGATGTCCTAGGGTGAGGACTTAGTCGTGAGGCCAACGCATCTATATGATAGCTTGAGAGGGGTTGAGCGGAATCGACAGACGCAACAAAAGACAGGGATTTAGACAGCTTCGGGCCCCGGGAAACATCATCCGGTAACAACCCTACATGTTGTTTGGGGCTAGGTCTCATTATCATCACGAGGGAGTCGCCGTAAACCGGCTCTCCTCTTTGTGTCTAGCCCCCAAGATTGTTTCTTCTTGCTTCTGTCTCTCCCCAAACCGCCGCCGGGTCGTCCCCTTATATACATGGGTTGACGCCCGTCGGTTTACAGGGTTCCCAGGCCGGCTTATAAATGTGTCCGGCCCGGACTCTACTCTTTCTATCTTACAACATAAGTCTACATATTAATGTCGGTTTATGTCTACAGGCCTTAAACCAGCTCCGGGCCTTGGGCCTTCATAAAGCGCCTCCATCTTTGTCTTCGTGGGCTTCAAATATAATAACTCATCATGGGGATAACCCGGCCTCTCCTAGCCGGTTTATACCCAGTAGTACAATGAAACGCCAAGTATCAGCCGGGTCTCAAGTAAACCGCCAAGTCCGGCTGGTTTATACTTCCGGCCGGTTTACGCCGCGGGGTATATCCCCGACACAGAGGGAGTAGTACATTTTTTGTGACATGCATTACTAGATATTGCTAGTCAAATACTAAATCCAGATGGACGTGGTTGTACTACTAAATCCAGACGGTGGTGCTAGTACTAGTAGTAGTACTACCAATGTAGTAGCACTGAACTACCCGTTGGTCAAATTATTACGTGTTGCTCCTCACAGTGAAGTGACAAGACCCTATGCCGGAGATGATACCTGAGTATAGGCACCGTGTTTGGCATACCATAGTCAGCCTCACCGTCTGCAGTCACTATCATCATGGCTGTAGACCTAGCCTCCTTACAACTAGCCGTGTTCGACATAATTTCCCATGCGTAGATGCCCGTGCATTGCACGGAACACCAAGATTGGGGGGTGGACGGCGCCGACAGCGGCCATCGCACAAGATTTTTCCATGGCCTTCTAGATGTGGTGGGGAGGAGATAAGGCTGATTGTGAGAGACAAGGAGTTGTTTGTAAATAGGGAACAAGTGCAGGCATCTTTTTGCAAAACTAGAGAAGTTTGGTTTGTATGCGTCAGATCTAGATCCGACGGCTATTGGTGAAAGATGGCAGGCACAACATCATCACCAACTCAGGACCTGTTTGATTCGCAGGATTTTGAAAACGCAGGAATAGGACATGGCAATATTACAAGTTTCAAACTGATATTACAAATGTTAGGAGTAATGCTGCACCTACAAAGAGGGAATTACTAGGAAGTTTACGTAAGAACTTTCGTTACTTTAGGTGGGTGCAGCATTATCGTACAAACTAAAATCCACCGCCCTGACAAGTCACTAATGGGCGAATAAGTTTTCGAGTCTCTGGCGACTTGCTGTTTCAAAAACAAGTTCAGCTTCTGCGGAGACTTTGTCATTTAGGCTTAGACGCTTGCGGTGATCAGCACGCCATTCATTGTTGCGCAAGAGAATGCCAAACCTCATTACCTTGAGCACACTTGCCTCCAAAACAAAGAACCTGGCCAATTTAATCTCAGATGTGCTGCCTCGGTAGTCGATCAAATCAATTTCTGTAAGATGGAGATGAAAGCATTCAATGAGATTGTTATAGTGCAGCACATTTTTCACTTTCGGGTCTTTTTTTATCTGCAAAAGAAGAAAACATATTAGAGCAGCTGGCTGTGTAAGATTGCCGTGTCATCAAGAGGTACCAATATCATTCGCTCATATGATAGGGTTGGCTGGCTAGTGATATTTTTTCACTCTCTCTCTCTCTCTTTCTCTTTCCTCTCATTTACCTAGGAGTACGTGAAGAGCTTGGGCATTTGTTGCCTTCCACTATGTGGCTGATGCCATATTTCACAAAAGTATGCCACATAATACGCATCGATGTCAAATCAAAAGATTTTAGCACCGCTCTCGCGATGTGAGAGAGTTGGCACCGCTGTGCACACAGACCCACATGTATAAACAAATCAATCAAACCAACTACACCAGCCTCTTACTCTCCCAAACAAGTGTTTTTTTACTGCCTCAGTCCTCTCTCTCTCCCACACAAGTGTTTTTTCATTGCGTGAGTTAATTTGGCACCGGAGCAAAGTAGGTGATCCAGATTGGGGCACCAAGTGAGCAATGGAGGGGCATCGATGCCAAATGCACCACAAGTGAATTTGGCACGTGTTTTGGCCTACATAGTGGAGGGCCGTTATAGCCCACTTTTGTACTACCTCTTATTTAGTATAATATTTTGACCATAGATTTACGTAAGAAAATGCCAATGCATGTCACTAAAAATTACACCATTTGAAATTATGTTCAAATACGAATCCAACGATATAGTTCTTAGTGCCCCCCCCCCCCCCCCCCCCCCCCCCCCCCCCCCCCCCCCCCCCCCCCCCCCCCCCCCCCCCCCCCCCCCCCCCCCCCCCCCCCCCCCCCCCCCCCCCCCCCCCCCCCCCCCCCCCCCCCCCCCCCCCCCCCCCCCCCCCCCCCCCCCCCCCCCCCCCCCCCCCCCCCCCCCCCCCCCCCCCCCCCCCCCCCCCCCCCCCCCCCCCCGTGATTACCGTTTACTAATAGGAAAGAAGTTTCACCTCGATGAGTAGCTTCTCCGTGCACGGAAAGCATGTAAGGAATCCAACAACTTGATCCAGATTGGGGCCAATAGATTATATTGCCAAGATCTTCACTGTGCGCATAGACTGGGTCAAGCTTGTGGGAATCATTTTCTGGAAGACGGTCGTAAATACATCAAGAAGAAATTTAAAAATGTGAATTTCAAGAAGACGGAGAAGAAGATGAGTGCTGTACCTGAACAATTATGGATCCAATAAAGAGTTCGGAGAATTTGGCAGACGAGTGCACCAACGCTGTCAATTTCGGTGCGTCAATGACCCTGAATTTTGATGGACCTTCTAGATCCGATACAAGCAATCTCTCAAGGAAAGGCGCATTCTCAATGACCATAACGTGGAACAGCTGGAGTGATCTCTTCCCAATTGATGTCTTGTTGCGGGGCCAGCAAGACACATAAATCCATCAGAGATTCGTCGAGGCGATGTGGAGGCTAATGAACCCGTGGATCTGCTCAAGACGAAGGTACTCGAGCGCAGTACATCTGCGGAGCAGGTGCTCCATAGCCTTCTTCGAGATGACAACGTCGAAGAGGTCGAGCTGCTTGAGTTGAGGGAGAAGAAGGGCGGGCGCGGCATTAATCTGGGGAAGATAGCAGGAGCTGAAGCTGGCGCGGCGCATCATTGGCACGAGGTGGAGCGCAGACGGCGGCAGAGAGCGACATCGTCCAGCTTCAAAGCTGAGCTCCTCGAGCTGATCTAGGGCGGGGGATAAGAACCACTCGTCGAACTTGGGTTGGACCTTGCAGTTGGTACTGAACATGCGGATGTCAAGGCGTCTGGCTGGCCCAGGGTGCTATGAAAGGATCTTGGAGACTGCGGCCATGCATTTGCAATCCCCGTCGCAGAGGCAGCCATCGACGGTGAGGTTGAGGGGGACGCGGTGCCAGAGGGGGCGCCACCGCCGGGAGAGCAGGGCGGTCCGCATGGCAGATTTGGTGGGGAGGAGGCCGATGATGACGAGCAACATGTCGTCGGGGAGGCTGCTGATGAAGTCCAGGCTCGCCGGATGCGGTTTTGGCTCGAGCCGCCTCCGCTTGTTGGCTGCCTCGCCGTCCATCTCAACCGGTGGCGACGCCGGTGTACACGTGTGCTGGTGTGTGTTGTGTGCTGGGTGTGCGCGAGTGCGTCCTTTGGTGCATGCCGCCGCGCAGTGGTGAATTGTGCGCGAGTGCGTCCTTCACGCGGAAGAAGTGTGTCCTCAATGCGCCCTCAATTTACTAGCGTGCGGGGTGCTACCCCGAGTGGTTTCAACTTTGTTTACTTCACCGCGTGTTAGATGGGCCTCTAGTTTACTTATTTTCACCCACTGCCACACGGGCCAGCACAAGAAGATACAGAACACGAGCTGACAAGGCAGCATGTGGACTGGTTGACCGGTCAACTACACAATATATGGAGCTATACGCTAACACAGTGAGCATATAATCCGTCGGTATAGAGTGTTCGAGTGAGAGGGGAGGCCCGTGAGAGATAGCAGAGAGAGAGAGAAAGAGCTACTCC
>JAAAWM010011493.1:0-82906 GCA_036873465.1 Thinopyrum obtusiflorum | reverse complement strand
ATGTGTGGGATCCGACAATCTAGTTGTTTATCCTTGGCAGCCTTTCTTATGGGAAATGTAGTCTGGTGCTCCTCGAGCCATAGTAGTCCGCTACAGCCCGGTTCACCGGAGTCCTGCTAGCCCAGCACTACTGCTCAGGAGACTTGACTGGCCGGCATGTGTTTCACCTCGTTCCTATGTCTGTCCCTTCGGGGAAATATCACGCGGTGACATCCGGAGTCCTGCCTAGCCTGCTACAGCTCGGGTTCCCCGGAGTCCTGTTAGCCCAGTGCTACAGCCTGGATTCACACGCTGATGACCGACATGCTCGATGTGATTCATGTATGCCTGTCTCCATAGGTCTGTGCCGCTTTGGGTTCACGACTAGCCATGTCGGCTCGGGTTCTCTGTCATATGGATGGTAGCGACACTATCATATACGTGAGCCAAAAGGCGCAAATGGTCCCAGGCCATGGTAAGGCGACACCCATGGGATACCGTGCGTGAGGCCGCAATGTGATATGAGGTGTTACCGACTAGATCGTTGTGACTTGGAATCGGGGTCCTGACAGTACCTTTCGGAGTCCTGCTAGCCTGCTAAGGCCTGGGTTCCCGGAGTCCTGTTAGCCCGGTTGCCACAGCCCGGATTGACACGCTAATTAGTTTCTGGTGTTTGTAGGTTATGTGTTGGCGGCCGTGCGTAGCACTGACCCTAGGGGTGGGCTATGTTGCGGTAGATACACCATGGCACGGTGTACCGAGTCACCCGTTTGGTGTCTCGGGAACTCTGTTCACATCGTTCGGGGCCATATGTGGAAACCTCGGCCGGACTCCCTGCGGATGGAACCTGGATAGGCGATAAACCTGGACTAGAGGCTTGAGTGTTTAGGTAGGCCGTGGCCAACACCCTCGTTGGGCTTCCGCTTGAAGGTTGCCGAGTACATGTCATGTAAACGGCGATAAGTGGTGAAAGCGTGTATGAAGAAGTACACCCCTGCAGGGTATAAAACTATTCGAATAGCCGCGTCCGCGGTAAAGGACTACTTGGTTGCCTATACAGTTCATAGACAAGTTAATGGATACTACTAAAAGACTCAAGATAAGTGTGAGTACCGAGGATGTCCCTCTCGTAGGATGACGAGGGAGGATCCCCGGTGGAGTATTTTGTTTGTGAGTAGTGGACTCGTGTCCAAAAACTATTTTATTAGTGGTGTTTCGTAGGATAGATTAGCCAAGAGTCAAAGATGGCTTGCTGCAATAACTCCACCACTTTCTTGAGAACGAGCATGTATAGTAGGTTCTGATGTAAGACTTGCTGAGTACTTTGTACTCATGTTTGCTTAATTACTGTTTTCAGACGACAACACCGCCCCCTCCGATGGGTTCTATGTAGACCTTGATGTCGACGAGTGACTAGCCACCCAGGTGGTGATCCTGGCCATGGAGGGCCCTATGTAGATAGACAGGCTTCGAGAAGCCTTCTGGCTTTCTAGTGTCTGTACTCAGACTATTTGCTTCCGCATGTGCTTGTATGCTTGTATGACTTGAGTGTCGGGTCATGTGACCCCTACCTGTATGAACATGTTATGTATGGCTCTCTGGAGCCTTTAAATCAAGTACTTGAGTTGTAGAGTTTTGTTGTGATGCCATGTTGTATTTGCACATATCCCCCCCCCCCCCCCCCCCCCCCCCCCCCCCCCCCCCCCCCCCCCCCCCCCCCCCCCCCCCCCCCCCCCCCCCCCCCCCCCCCCCCCCCCCCCCCCCCCCCCCCCCCCCCCCCCCCCCCCCCCCCCCCCCCCCCCCCCCCCCCCCCCCCCCCCCCCCCCCCCCCCCCCCCCCCCCCCCCCCCCCCCCCCCCCCCCCCCCCCCCCCCCCCCCCCCCCCCCCCCCCCCCCCCCCCCCCCCCCCCCCCCCCCCCCCCCCCCCCCCCCCCCCCCCCCCCCCCCCCCCCCCCCCCCCCCCCCCCCCCCCCCCCCCCCCCCCCCCCCCCCCCCCCCCCCCCCCCCCCCCCCCCCCCCCCCCCCCCCCCCCCCCCCCCCCCCCCCCCCCCCCCCCCCCCCCCCCCCCCCCCCCCCCCCCCCCCCCCCCCCCCCCCCCCCCCCCCCCCCCCCCCCCCCCCCCCCCCCCCCCCCCCCCCCCCCCCCCCCCCCCCCCCCCCCCCCCCCCCCCCCCCCCCCCCCCCCCCCCCCCCCCCCCCCCCCCCCCCCCCCCCCCCCCCCCCCCCCCCCCCCCCCCCCCCCCCCCCCCCCCCCCCCCCCCCCCCCCCCCCCCCCCCCCCCCCCCCCCCCCCCCCCCCCCCCCCCCCCCCCCCCCCCCCCCCCCCCCCCCCCCCCCCCCCCCCCCCCCCCCCCCCCCCCCCCCCCCCCCCCCCCCCCCCCCCCCCCCCCCCCCCCCCCCCCCCCCCCCCCCCCCCCCCCCCCCCCCCCCCCCCCCCCCCCCCCCCCCCCCCCCCCCCCCCCCCCCCCCCCCCCCCCCCCCCCCCCCCCCCCCCCCCCCCCCCCCCCCCCCCCCCCCCCCCCCCCCCCCCCCCCCCCCCCCCCCCCCCCCCCCCCCCCCCCCCCCCCCCCCCCCCCCCCCCCCCCCCCCCCCCCCCCCCCCCCCCCCCCCCCCCCCCCCCCCCCCCCCCCCCCCCCCCCCCCCCCCCCCCCCCCCCCCCCCCCCCCCCCCCCCCCCCCCCCCCCCCCCCCCCCCCCCCCCCCCCCCCCCCCCCCCCCCCCCCCCCCCCCCCCCCCCCCCCCCCCCCCCCCCCCCCCCCCCCCCCCCCCCCCCCCCCCCCCCCCCCCCCCCCCCCCCCCCCCCCCCCCCCCCCCCCCCCCCCCCCCCCCCCCCCCCCCCCCCCCCCCCCCCCCCCCCCCCCCCCCCCCCCCCCCCCCCCCCCCCCCCCCCCCCCCCCCCCCCCCCCCCCCCCCCCCCCCCCCCCCCCCCCCCCCCCCCCCCCCCCCCCCCCCCCCCCCCCCCCCCCCCCCCCCCCCCCCCCCCCCCCCCCCCCCCCCCCCCCCCCCCCCCCCCCCCCCCCCCCCCCCCCCCCCCCCCCCCCCCCCCCCCCCCCCCCCCCCCCCCCCCCCCCCCCCCCCCCCCCCCCCCCCCCCCCCCCCCCCCCCCCCCCCCCCCCCCCCCCCCCCCCCCCCCCCCCCCCCCCCCCCCCCCCCCCCCCCCCCCCCCCCCCCCCCCCCCCCCCCCCCCCCCCCCCCCCCCCCCCCCCCCCCCCCCCCCCCCCCCCCCCCCCCCCCCCCCCCCCCCCCCCCCCCCCCCCCCCCCCCCCCCCCCCCCCCCCCCCCCCCCCCCCCCCCCCCCCCCCCCCCCCCCCCCCCCCCCCCCCCCCCCCCCCCCCCCCCCCCCCCCCCCCCCCCCCCCCCCCCCCCCCCCCCCCCCCCCCCCCCCCCCCCCCCCCCCCCCCCCCCCCCCCCCCCCCCCCCCCCCCCCCCCCCCCCCCCCCCCCCCCCCCCCCCCCCCCCCCCCCCCCCCCCCCCCCCCCCCCCCCCCCCCCCCCCCCCCCCCCCCCCCCCCCCCCCCCCCCCCCCCCCCCCCCCCCCCCCCCCCCCCCCCCCCCCCCCCCCCCCCCCCCCCCCCCCCCCCCCCCCCCCCCCCCCCCCCCCCCCCCCCCCCCCCCCCCCCCCCCCCCCCCCCCCCCCCCCCCCCCCCCCCCCCCCCCCCCCCCCCCCCCCCCCCCCCCCCCCCCCCCCCCCCCCCCCCCCCCCCCCCCCCCCCCCCCCCCCCCCCCCCCCCCCCCCCCCCCCCCCCCCCCCCCCCCCCCCCCCCCCCCCCCCCCCCCCCCCCCCCCCCCCCCCCCCCCCCCCCCCCCCCCCCCCCCCCCCCCCCCCCCCCCCCCCCCCCCCCCCCCCCCCCCCCCCCCCCCCCCCCCCCCCCCCCCCCCCCCCCCCCCCCCCCCCCCCCCCCCCCCCCCCCCCCCCCCCCCCCCCCCCCCCCCCCCCCCCCCCCCCCCCCCCCCCCCCCCCCCCCCCCCCCCCCCCCCCCCCCCCCCCCCCCCCCCCCCCCCCCCCCCCCCCCCCCCCCCCCCCCCCCCCCCCCCCCCCCCCCCCCCCCCCCCCCCCCCCCCCCCCCCCCCCCCCCCCCCCCCCCCCCCCCCCCCCCCCCCCCCCCCCCCCCCCCCCCCCCCCCCCCCCCCCCCCCCCCCCCCCCCCCCCCCCCCCCCCCCCCCCCCCCCCCCCCCCCCCCCCCCCCCCCCCCCCCCCCCCCCCCCCCCCCCCCCCCCCCCCCCCCCCCCCCCCCCCCCCCCCCCCCCCCCCCCCCCCCCCCCCCCCCCCCCCCCCCCCCCCCCCCCCCCCCCCCCCCCCCCCCCCCCCCCCCCCCCCCCCCCCCCCCCCCCCCCCCCCCCCCCCCCCCCCCCCCCCCCCCCCCCCCCCCCCCCCCCCCCCCCCCCCCCCCCCCCCCCCCCCCCCCCCCCCCCCCCCCCCCCCCCCCCCCCCCCCCCCCCCCCCCCCCCCCCCCCCCCCCCCCCCCCCCCCCCCCCCCCCCCCCCCCCCCCCCCCCCCCCCCCCCCCCCCCCCCCCCCCCCCCCCCCCCCCCCCCCCCCCCCCCCCCCCCCCCCCCCCCCCCCCCCCCCCCCCCCCCCCCCCCCCCCCCCCCCCCCCCCCCCCCCCCCCCCCCCCCCCCCCCCCCCCCCCCCCCCCCCCCCCCCCCCCCCCCCCCCCCCCCCCCCCCCCCCCCCCCCCCCCCCCCCCCCCCCCCCCCCCCCCCCCCCCCCCCCCCCCCCCCCCCCCCCCCCCCCCCCCCCCCCCCCCCCCCCCCCCCCCCCCCCCCCCCCCCCCCCCCCCCCCCCCCCCCCCCCCCCCCCCCCCCCCCCCCCCCCCCCCCCCCCCCCCCCCCCCCCCCCCCCCCCCCCCCCCCCCCCCCCCCCCCCCCCCCCCCCCCCCCCCCCCCCCCCCCCCCCCCCCCCCCCCCCCCCCCCCCCCCCCCCCCCCCCCCCCCCCCCCCCCCCCCCCCCCCCCCCCCCCCCCCCCCCCCCCCCCCCCCCCCCCCCCCCCCCCCCCCCCCCCCCCCCCCCCCCCCCCCCCCCCCCCCCCCCCCCCCCCCCCCCCCCCCCCCCCCCCCCCCCCCCCCCCCCCCCCCCCCCCCCCCCCCCCCCCCCCCCCCCCCCCCCCCCCCCCCCCCCCCCCCCCCCCCCCCCCCCCCCCCCCCCCCCCCCCCCCCCCCCCCCCCCCCCCCCCCCCCCCCCCCCCCCCCCCCCCCCCCCCCCCCCCCCCCCCCCCCCCCCCCCCCCCCCCCCCCCCCCCCCCCCCCCCCCCCCCCCCCCCCCCCCCCCCCCCCCCCCCCCCCCCCCCCCCCCCCCCCCCCCCCCCCCCCCCCCCCCCCCCCCCCCCCCCCCCCCCCCCCCCCCCCCCCCCCCCCCCCCCCCCCCCCCCCCCCCCCCCCCCCCCCCCCCCCCCCCCCCCCCCCCCCCCCCCCCCCCCCCCCCCCCCCCCCCCCCCCCCCCCCCCCCCCCCCCCCCCCCCCCCCCCCCCCCCCCCCCCCCCCCCCCCCCCCCCCCCCCCCCCCCCCCCCCCCCCCCCCCCCCCCCCCCCCCCCCCCCCCCCCCCCCCCCCCCCCCCCCCCCCCCCCCCCCCCCCCCCCCCCCCCCCCCCCCCCCCCCCCCCCCCCCCCCCCCCCCCCCCCCCCCCCCCCCCCCCCCCCCCCCCCCCCCCCCCCCCCCCCCCCCCCCCCCCCCCCCCCCCCCCCCCCCCCCCCCCCCCCCCCCCCCCCCCCCCCCCCCCCCCCCCCCCCCCCCCCCCCCCCCCCCCCCCCCCCCCCCCCCCCCCCCCCCCCCCCCCCCCCCCCCCCCCCCCCCCCCCCCCCCCCCCCCCCCCCCCCCCCCCCCCCCCCCCCCCCCCCCCCCCCCCCCCCCCCCCCCCCCCCCCCCCCCCCCCCCCCCCCCCCCCCCCCCCCCCCCCCCCCCCCCCCCCCCCCCCCCCCCCCCCCCCCGGCCGTGAGAAGGAAGATTGCAATGATGAAAGTGATGTAGGGAATGAAGAGGAAACCAGCGAGCAGGAATTCGAGAAGGCCACTGACGCCCTGCGCATTGACGGGGGTGAATCTCTGCACTCCTCTCACAGCCAACTTAAACAGTGGGCGCGTGAAGTCAATGCCATGGAGCCAGCGGCAGACTCTCGGAAGCCGCTCAAGTGGTCACGCACGCCCGTCATCTTCGACGAAGAGGACCACCCCGACCGCACCATTGCAGTAGGGTGTTTGCCGTTGTTGGTGTCACCAACAATCCACAACCTCAAAGTCACAAAGATGTTGGTTGACGGCGGGGCAGGGTTGAATCTGATTTCCCCGAAGGTCATCAGCAAACTCCAGATAGCAGAGGAAGAGCTTGAGGTTACTGGCAAGTTTCAAGGGATCAACCCCGGTAGGAGTCATCCTAAGGGGAAGATCATGTTGCCGGTGACGTTCGGGGTAGAGTTGAATTACCGGACTGAGAAGGTTGTGTTTGATGTGGTCGACCTCCCCCTGCCGTACAACGGAATCCTTGGACGCCCAACTCTGGCCAAATTCATGGCGGCATCCCACTATGCCTACAACACCTTGAAGATGCCAGGGCCAGTGGGCGTCATTTCCATCCCATCAGATGAGAAGGACACAATAATTTGCGTGGACAAGATGTACTGGGACGCAGTCGCGGTAGAGGCCGCTGATGTCGCTATGCCCACCAAGGAAAGCAAGAGAAAGAAGAGAGGTAGCAAGGATGCAAACAAGGAATTCAGGAAATGTATCTCCTCGGAGAACATTGTGCACGTTGATGACTTGCCAGAGGGTTCCAACAGCAAGAGATCCAAGGTTGCTGCACCCCTTGTGAAAAAGGTCCTGGCAGGGCTGGCTGGCGCTGATGGTACTTCCACTATCAGTGCCACCCTCGATGACAAATAGGAAAACACGCTCGTTGCCTTCCTGCGGGCGAATATCGATGTGTTTGACTGGCAACCATCTGATATCCCCGATGTTCCCAGGGAGGTGATCGAGCACCACCTTGCTGTTTGCCCACATGCCCGACCCGTCAAGCAGAAGGTCCGAAAGCAAGCCTTGGAGCGGCAACATTTCATTGCCGAGGAGATGAAGAAACTTGAGGCAGCTGGTTTGGTCAGAGGAGTACTACATCCAACGTGGTTAGCAAACCCAGTGGTCGCCCGCAAGGCTAATGGGAAATGGAGGCTTTGCATAGATTTCACGGATCTGAACAAGGCATGCCCGAAGGACCCATTTCCCTTGCCGCGCATCGACCAGATTGTAGATTCCACATCCGGATGTGATTTGCTCTCCTTTCTGGATGCATACTCTGGATATCATCAAATCTTTATGTCCAAGGAAGATGAAGAGAAGATCTCATTCATCACCCCGTGTGGCACATACTGCTTCGTGTGAATGCCTTTCAGGTTGAAGAGCGCCGGAACCACTTTTGCAAGGGCAGTCCAGATTGGTTTTGAGTCACAGTTGCACATAAACATTGAAGTTTACATGGATGATATTGTGGTCAAGACCAAGGACAGATCAACCCTCATCCATGACTTAGAAGAGATGTTTGCTAATCTGCGCAAGATCAACTTGAAGCTGAACCCAGAGAAGTATGTGTTTGGCATTCCCTCCGGCAAGCTACTTGGTTTCTTTGTGTCCCGTCGCGGGATAGAGGCCAACCCCGACAAGATCGACCAGATTCAGGCACCTAAGATGGTTAAGGATGTGAGGCGTTTGACTGGGTGCGTTGCTGCGCTTAGCAAATTCATCTCCAAGTCTGCTGAGCGTGCCTTGCCGTTCTTCAAAATCTTGAAGAAAGCAGGACCCATGAACTGGACTCCGGAGGCAGACGCAACACTGCAAGATTTGAAGACCTACTTGTCCTCTGTGCCCACTTTGGTTGCTCCCAAACCACAAGAGCCATTGCTGCTATACCTGGCGGCAACTAGTCAAGTGGTTAGTGCAGCACTAGTGGTGCAACGGAAAGTGGAAGAAGCAGTAGCCTCAGCCAGTGTCCCTTCCAGGGGAGAGAGTGAGCATAGCCTGGCAAGGCCAGACGTAGATCAAGATAAGGGAGAGCACGACAGTGGAGGCAACCCCAAGGACGCGGCAAGGAAGAAGGTGGTGCAGCGCCCAGTATACTTCGTCAGCTCCCTATTACAGGGGCTAGGTCCAGGTATTCTGGCGTGCAAAAGTTGATTTTTGGCCTAGTCATGGCCTCAAGGAAATTGCGCCACTGCTTCCAAGCCCACGAGATCACAATTGTCACCTGATTCCCTTTGCAACGGATACTCCGAAACCCTGAGGCTACCGGCAGGATAGTGGAGTGGGCATTGGAGTTATCTAGCTTTGGTTTAAAGTTTGAAAGCACATCAACAATCCAGAGCAGAGCATTGGCAGAGTTTATTGCAGAATGGACGCCAACCCCTGATGAAGAGGTATTGGAGACAGTTATTCCCGGCAAGGTAGCACCCCAAGAATGGATCATGTATTTCGATGGTGCCTTCACCCTGCAAGGTGCAGGGGCTGGCGTGGTTCTCTTTGCTCCCATTGGAGAGCACCTGAAATACTTCGTCCAGATGCATTTTCCCCAGGAAGAGGCGACCAATAACACTGCCGAGTACGAAGGGATCATTGCCGGGCTCAGGATTGCAACGGAGTTGGGAATCAAGAAGCTGATCATCTGCGAAGATTCACAACTCGTGGTGAGACAAGTCAACAAGGATCACCAAAGTCCATTGATGGAGGCATACGTTGAGGAAGTAAGAAAGCTGGAGGAGCGCTTTGACGGATTGCAAACAGAGCACGTAACCCGTGCGGAAAACAGCATTGCTGATCATCTGTCAAAGTGCGCCGTGCAAAAGCTCCTTGTGGAACGAGGAACTTTTGTTCTCCATCTTACTCAGCCCTCCGTATCCCCGGCAACAATGGCCCGGAAGAGGAGGAAACTGGACTCCGGCAAGCCTCTCCCGGTAGAGCCTCTCGAGGCTCCCGGCAGAGAGCTTGACGGGAACAACTCCCCTTCAGCTGCTGAGCTACCCCCTCCCACCAGACCACCGGTCCCCATGGTCGAGGGGTGCGCTCCCACGAAGGAGGAGGTGCCGCTAGTCCTTGTTTCTGAGCCCCAGGCTCCAACTTGGGTGCGACACATAGTTCATTTCCTCCAAACCGGAGAACTTCCCGAAGAGCAAGAAGAAGCTGAAAGACTAGCCCGGAGGGCCAGTATGTATCAGTTTGTCGACGACACACTATACAGAAGAAGGCCCAACGGTGTGAAATTGAAGTGCATTTGCCGGGAAGAAGGAAAGGAACTGCTGGCAGAAATACACAAAGGCATGTGCGGCTCCCACATTGGATCAAGGGCTTTGGTTGGGAAAGCATTCCAGCAAGGACTCTATTGGCCCACAGCCCTCCAAGATGCGGTCGGGCTAGTCACCAAATGTGAAGCCTGCCAGTTCCATTCCAAGAACATTCATCTGCCTGCCCAAGCTCTTCAGACAATCCCTTTGTCATGGCCGTTTTCGGTCTGGGGGCTCGATATCCTCGGCCCTTTCCCCCGTGCTACCGGGGGCTTTGAATTCTTGTTCGTTGCAATCGACAAGTTTACAAAGTGGCCGGAAGTAGAAGCCGTGAGAAAGGTGACTACTCAGTCAGCTATCAAGATTCTTGAAAGGATTGGTGTGCCGCTTCGGAGTCCCTGCCCGAATCATCACTGACAACAGCACCCAATTCACGAGCCACGCCTTCATGCAATATGTTCATGCCCTCGGAAGCAAGATCTCATTTGCCTCTGTTGCACATCCTAGGAGCAATGGGCAAGCTGAGAGGGCGAACACTGAAGTGTTGCGAGGACTCAAGACAAGGACTTTTGATAAGCTGCAGAAGTGTGGCAGGCGATGGATCGACGAGCTGCCGGTAGTTCTTTGGTCCCTCAGAACGACACCAAATCGAGCTACCGGGCAGACTCCCTTCTCCCTAGTCTATGGGGTAGAAGCAGTTATCCTCACGGAACTCATTTACGGGTCACCTCGAGTGCTTGCCTACGATGAAGTAGCGCAGGAACAGCACCGGCGTGACGACGCTATGCTTGTCGAGGAGAACCGTCTCGGGGCTGCTACACGTGCTGCATGTTACCAGCAAGCCCTGCGTCACTATCACAGCCGCAGGGTTCACGTCCGGTGTTTTGAGGAAGGCGACCTTGTCCTTAGGCGCGTTCAGTCCGCCAAGGGTGCAAACAAGTTGACGCCGAGGTGGGAAGGCCCTTACTGGGTAGTACAAGTCACCAGACCTGGCGCAGTCCGTCTGGAGACCGAAGATGGCATTCAGTTGCAAAACTCATGGAATATTAAGCATCTTCGCAAATTCTACCCATAAGGCGCGGCTGTCGGGCCCTGCCCGGCAGCCACCCTTTTGTATAGGCTTTGCCTCAGTTGCATGTAACCCCTTGTACAAAGCCAGGCGCAGACCCTGAGCAACAGAGAAATAAATGAAGCGATGGGGGGCCCCAACAAGTTGCATGCATGCATAAGCATATCATGAGCATCGCATGTTCATGTAGATAAGATTGCATCTGGCATCATTTTCATCTGCATCAACTGCAGGCTCCTACCGTGGACTTGGTCCCAAAGAGGAGATGAGAAGACGAGCCTACGTTGCGATCCCCGGCAAGCCAAACAGATAAGTTCCTTCTCTTATCCATACATGTTCGGTAAGTAGGGACTTGTGCATAAGAACACCTCGCGGCCTTTGAAACTTAGGTGCTCCCATCCCCTGACTCGAACGTTGCTTCGGTCAGGATGGTCGCAGTGGCCTTTGGCGAAAAAGGACTGGCGGGGGGCTAGTCCCTCTTTACGATTTGTGCCCGGTAGGCCTAACTCCACGACAACAAACTGAGGGTACTGACAGGGGAGCCTGCCGGGGGAAACTTGTTTACTTAAAAGTATAGAGGCATCCCACCTCTACATAGACATATTACATGCAGGAGTCCTCGACAAGGTTTATCTTTTTCATAAATATGCTGATCAAACGAGTACATACCTTACAGGACACAAACATGGATTAAAGAGATTACATAATTTGAACTAAAATTTGGCAAGTGCCTACAAATTTAAGATTGAAAAAAGATAAGCGCCCCGTAATCCCCCTTTCTGGCCCTTTTTCCCAGGTATTGCGGTGGGAAGAGAGGAGGGCAGAAGGAGCGCCTGAGCAGACGCCTAACCTGGTCCCATCAGGGGCTTTCTGGGTGCAGCCTGACAAGATCGGGAGTGGCGAGGCTGCGAAGGAGGAGGGCAGGAGAAGCAGCTCAGCGGTGCCTTAGTCACCACCTCCAGGGCCAGGGGGAAGCCCCAGCACAAGCAACAGCAGGGGGAACCGCCGGAGCTCAGCTGGAAGACTGCTGGAGGAGGCGAAGGCACCAAGAGAGTGCCCCCTCCCAGGCAATCAAGAGGCCGGTGATGATGGTTCCAGGGAAGGAGGGGAAGAGCAGAAAGACGAGACGGCAGGTCGCCAATAGGAGACGAAGGCATCGGTGCCATCATACTCCGACTTGACGCCCTGCCACCCGCCTTCTCCGTCTTCCCTCGTTTTCTCTCCATCACCACCACTCCAGGGAGATGCCAGACCCCCGGCCTGTCGCCTTCCCCGGAGAAGCGGTCGACAACCAAGACGGCCAGGGCGTGCGCAGGGCACCGCACCCTGATGACCCACAAGTATAGGGGATCTATCGTAGTTCTTCCGATAAGTAAGAGTGTCGAACCCAACGAGGAGCAGAAGGAAATGACAAGCGGTTTTCAGCAAGGTATTCTCTGCAAGCACTGAAATTATCGGTAACAGATAGTCACTACAAAAAAAGACACATCCGTGACATTTTGGGCCGAACGAATTTTTTTCTGTCATGCTTATGACACTTCTATATTGTGACAAAACGCGGTATCATCATAGATGTGGTGGGCTCCTACTTCTATGACAAAAAATCATGACAGAAAATGGGCTTTTCGTCCTGGGTGGGCCGGAGACGCAGCTGCATGACATTCTTTGGGCCGTCCATCACGGAAAAAAACCGTGGTAGAAGCGAGGGCGAGTAAAATATCGGGGAGCTCCCGGTTACGGTGGGTGGTCGGGGCCGAGCGATGCGCGTTTCTCTCGTACACGTACACGCGTGGGTGCGAGGCATTGGGCTCTAACTGAACCCGAGCGAGGCGTTCGCCTACTGAACCCGAGCGATTGCACTGCAGGCTGCGCGTTACTGAACCCGAGCGATCAATCGATCCCTGGCTGTTAACTAAACCCGATCGAGCGATTCCTTTGCTACTGCTGCTAACTGAAGCCAATTGAACCTGCTGCCTCTTGATGAACAGTGAGCGTTGTTGGGGGGTTGGATGAACAGTTCCTGGTGGGGGTTGGATGAACAGGACCCCGTGGTAGTAGAGGCCGTTGCCGGTAGATGAACAGGACCCCGTTCGAGCCTATTGGGGGTGGATGAACAGGACCCCGTGGAGGGCTGGATGAACAGTAGCCGGTGGAGGGCTGGTTGAATAGTAGCCGGTGGAGGGATAGATGAACAGTAGCCCGTGGAGGGGTGGTTGAACAGGACCCCGTGGAGAGGGCTGGTTGAACAGTAGCCGGTGGAGGAGCGGTGGAGGCTGGATGAACAGGAGCCCATGGATGAACAGTAGCTGGCCGAGGCAGGAGGGAGACGCCGTGGATGAACAGTCGCAGGTGGAGGCTGGAGGAGGTTGACGGTGGATGAACAGTAGCCCGTGGAGGCTGGAGCGAGGCAGTAGACGGTGGATGAACAGTAGCCCGTGGAGTCCCATTTTGCGGTACGCCACACCCCTCCCGATGAACAGGATCCCCGTTTAGACCGTAGGAGGTGGAAGAGAAGTCCGTTTTGTGGTACGCCACACCACTCCTGATCAACAGGACCCCGTTTCGACCGTAGGAGGTCAAAGAGAAGTCCGTTTCCTCCGTTTTGCGGTATGCCACACCCCTCCCAGCGAACAAGATCCCATTTCGACCGTAGGCGGTCAAACACAAGGCCGTTTCCTCCGTTCTGCGGTATGCCATGCCTCGTTTTGGCTGTTCCGTCCAAGCCAGTTGGCTCCTGATGAACACGATGCATTCCGTTGCCTCCCAATGAACACGACGAAGCAGTTTCTCCGTTCCTACCCAGCCGGTTGGCTGCCGATGAATAGGACGCCGTCGCTGCCTCTCCATGTACACAAGCCCTGGCCGTATGTATGCGCGAGTAGGCGTTCGAGACCCCGCCCGTATGTACGTGCGTGGCCGTATTTACTTTCTTGCACCAGATGTCTACTACGCAACTTTATTCTTGTAGACACGTGTTAGGCCTCCAAGCGCAGAGTTTTGTAGGACAGTAGCAATTTTCCCTCAGGTGGACGACCTAAGGTTTATCAATCCATGAGAGGCGTAGGATGAAGATGGTCTCTCTCAAACAACCCTGCAACCAAATACAAGAAATCTCTTGTGTCCCCAACACACCCAATACAATGGGAAATTGTATAGGTGCACTAGTTCAGCGAAGAGATGGTAATAAAAGTGTCATATGGATGGTAGAAATATATTTTTATAATCTGAATACATAAAAACAACAAGGTAGCCATTGATAAAACCGAGCACAGACGGTATTGCAATGCTTGAAAATGAGGCCTAGGGTCCATAGTTTCACTAGTGCAATCTCTCAACAATGCTAATATAATTGGATCATATAACCATCCCTCAAAGTGCGATGAAGAATCACTCCAAAGTTCCTATCTAGCGGAGAACATAAGAAAAGATTATTTGTAGGGTACGAAACCACCTCGAAGCTATTCTTTCCGATCGATCTATCCAAGAGTTCGTACTAAAATAACACCAAATAATTTCAGATTCATAATACTCAATCCAACACAAAGAACCTCAAAGAGTGCCCCAAGATTTCTACCGGAGAAACAAAGACAAGAACATGCATCAACCCCTATGCGTAGATCACCCCAATGTCACCTCGAGAATCCACGAGTTGAGTGCCAAAACATATACCGAGTGAATCAATACAATACCCAATTGTCACCATGAGTATTCATATGCAAGACATATATCAAGTGCTCTAAAATCCATAAAAGTATTCAATCCGATAAAACGAAATCTCAAAGGGAAAACTCAATTCATCACAATAAGATAGAGAGGGGAAAACACCATATGATCCGGCTATATTAACAAAGCCCACTATACATCAAGATCATGACATCTCAAGAACACGAGAGAGAGAGAGATTAAACACATAGCTATTGGTACAAACCCTCAGCCTCGAGGGTGGACTACTCCCTCCTCATCATGGTGGCCGCCGGAAGGATGAAGATGGCCACCGGTGATGATTCCCTCCTCCGGCAGGGTGCCGGAACGGGGTCTAGATTGGTTTCTCATGGCTACAGAGCCTTGCGGCGGCGGAACTTCTGATCTAGGGTTACCCTCAGGGTTTTTGAAATATTTGGGAATTTATAGGGCGAAGAGGGGGTGCGGGAGGCCACCGAGGTGGGCACAACCCACCTGGGCGCGCCTGGGCCCCCAGGCACGCCCTGGTGGGTTGTGCCCTCCTCGGGGCACCCCCAGGTGCTTCTCTAGCCCACTGGATGTCTTCTGGTCCATAAAAATCCACAAAAAGTTTCGCGGCGTTTGGACTCCATTTGATATTGATTTCCTTCGATCTAAAAAACAAGCAAAAAACTGCAACTGGCACTGGGCACTGGGTCAATAGGTTAGTCCCAAAAAATGATATAAAGTTGCTATAAAATGATTGTAAAACATCCAAGAATGATAATATAACATCATGAATACTTCATAAATTATAGATACGTTGGAGACGTATCAACATCCCCAAGCTTAATTCCTACTTGTCCTCGAGTAGGTAAATGATAAAATAAATAATTTATGAAGTGTGAATGCTAGCAAAGTGCATAAGTTTGATCAATGATTATTTCAATCACTTTTCCTAGCATCATAATAGCAATTCTTTCTCATAAAACTCATCATGGTAAAGTAGCAACGAATTCACATGTTAAGGTTCAAACAATGAATTCTCTTGAAACTCAACAACTTATATTCTTAGTCACCAAGCAATTGCAATTCAACTTATTCAATAGAGTCTAAGCAAGAGCTCCACATACTCAACCATCATATAGTCTTCTATGATTGCTAACACTCACCGCATACACATGAGCAAAATGTTTCAACCGGACACATAGAAAGATAGGGGCTTATAATTTCGCCTCCCAACGTATTCACCTCAAGGGTGATGTCAACAATAATAACTCATGCTACTCATATCCAACTAGATATATGTACGTAGATCTTTCCTCACCACATGATGCTTGCCGAAAGAGAAAAATAAAAAGGAATAGAGAGAAAAACTTTGAATCTTGCATGAAAGTAAATACATGAAAGTAAAAGGTAGGCCCTTCGCAGAGGGAAGCAGAGGTTGCCATGCGCTTTTTGTTTGTATGCTCAATCCCTTAGTGCAAGAGAATGTCACGTTATATTGCCCCTTATGATAGCAACCTTTATTATGCTGTCTGTCGCTTTTATTCTTTGCCATCACAAGTTCGTACAACGCTCAGTTTTCTCTTACACTAAATGATCTAACACTTTTAGAAGAAATTTTTATTGCCTTATTGCACCGATGACAACTTACTTGAAGGATCTTATTCAATCCTTAGGTAGGTATGGTGGACTCTTGAAAATAAGATTTGGGTTTAAGGGTTTTTGGATGCACAAGTAGTATCTCTACTTGGTGCGGAATTTTTGGCTAGCAAAGATGGGGGGCAAGCACCACATGTTGAAGAATCTATGACAATATAACTTCTATGTGAATATGAACAAACATAAATCATTACGTTGTCTTCCTTGTCCAACGTCAACAGTTTTGGCATATAATATTTTGATGGGGGCTCACAATCACAAAAGATTTCCAAGATAGTGTATTTGCATGTGAAAGTTCTCTTCCTTATAGTAATCATTCATGAATTGCTTGTATGACCAAAATTGTGATTGTCAAGCTTCAAAAGATTTCACTTTCTAAACCCAATGTGAAGCTACCACTGGGCATGATATAATTTCAACTTCATGATATTTAATTCATTCAACAATTTACTCATCGGATATAAGTGAAGCACAAGAGTAAATGACAAGCTACTCCAAAAAGATAAAAGTGAAGATCAATCGAGTAGTTAATTAAATAGACATCTATGTGAGGACTCTCTCTTATTTAAAACTTTCAGATCTATGTATTTTATTAAAACAGCAAGCAAAATGAAAATAAAATGACATTTCAAGGATAGCACAACTCATGTGAAGAAGCAAAAACTTAGGATCAACCGATACTAACCCATAATTGTTGATGAAGAAAGGTGGGATGCCTACCGGGGCATCCCCAAGCTTAGATGCTTGAGACTTCTTGAAATATTATCTTGGGATGCCTTGGGCATCCCCAAGCTTGAGCTTTTGTGTCTCCTTAATTCCTTTTATATCACGGTTTCCCTAAATCTTAAAAACTTCATCCACCTCAACAAGAACTCGTGAGATAAGTTAGTATAAACCAATGCAAAAACCTTATCATTCTCTACTGTAGAAAATCACTAAAATTATTATTCAACATTGCATACTAAATGGCACTGCATATTTAATACTCGTATCCTCAAATAGAATCATTAAACAAGCAAACATATGCAAACAATGCAAACATAACAGCAATCTGCCAAAACAGTACAATTTGTAAAGAATGCAAGAGTATCAATACTTATTTAACTCCAAAAATTATTAAAATTTACCACACTGTATAAAATTTATCAGAGCTTACTGTGCAAAAAGTTTCAACATTTTATCACATTCTGACTTTTCTCGGGAATTTTTGCAACATCGATAAACTTTCTGTTTTGAAACAACAACATGTAGACTTGCAAAATAAGCATGGTAAAGGGCTATCCTTGACATTTTTATTGAAAATAAATATGCAAAACATTATTATAAATAACAGTAAGCAAATCCTAACAAAAGAAAATGACGCTTCAAGCAAAGCACGTATCATGTGACGAATGAAAATATAGCTCCAAGTGAGGGTACCGATAATGTTGGAGACGAAAGAGGGGATGCCTTCCGGGGCATCCCCAAGCTTAGTTGCTTGGATATTCCTTGAATATTAACTTGGGGTTCCTTGGGCATCCCCAATCTTAGGTTCTTTTCACTCCTTATTCTCCCCATATCGACACCTCACCCAAAACTTGAAAACTTCAATCACACAAAACTTAACGGAACTTCGTGAGATAGGTTAGTATGATAAAGACAAATCATTCACTTTGGTATTGTCAAAGACAAGATTCATAATTGTTTCCACACAATGCCTACTGTAGCATATCATTTCCACAATTTATATTAAGCAATATAAGCCATAGAAACTAGGAAACAAGCAAACTATGCATTGAAAACAGAATCCGTCAAAAACAGAACAGTCTGTAATGATCTAGACAACTACCATACTTCTACTACTCCGAAAATTCTGAAAAATTAGGAAAACGGAGAAAATTTGTATATGAATCATCTGTAAACAATTCAGAATTTTATCATGTTCCAGTAAATTTAAACAATTCTGTTTCTGGAAGCAAAAGTTTCTGTTTTTACACAGAATCAAGTCAACTATCATCCACACTATCCCAAAGGCTTTACTATAGTAGCTTAAACACATGATTACTATAGTAGCTTAATCAAGTGAACACACAAAAATAGTAGGGTAAATGTTGGGTTGTCTCCCAACAAGCACTTTTCTTTAATGCCTTTTAGCTAGGCATGATGATTTCAATCATGCTCACGTAAAAGATAAGAATTAAAACACAAAGAGAGCATCATGAAGCATTTGACTAGCACATTTAAGTCTAACCCACTTCCTGTGCATAGGGATTTTGTGAGCAAACAACTTATGGGAACAAGAATCAACTAGCATAGGAAGGTAAAACAAGCATAACTTCAAGATTTTCAACACATAGAGAGGAAACTTGATATTATTGCAATATGTAAAAGCATATGTTCCTCTCTCATAATAATTTTCAGTAGCATCATGAATGAATTCAATAATATAACTATCACATAAAACATTCTTTTTATGATCCACAAGCATAGAAATTTTATTACTCTCCACATAAGCAAATTTATTCTTATGAATAGTAGTGGGAGCAAACTCAACAAAATAACTATCATGGGATTGAAAATTAAAATCATGAGGATAAGTTTCACGGTTATCATTATTCCTCATAGCATACATGTCATCACCATAATCATCATAGATAGCAACTTTGTTGTCATAGTCAATTGAAACCTCTTCCAAAGTAGTGGATTCATCATTAAATAAAGTTATGACCTCTCCAAATCCACTTTCATCATTATAACCATCATAAATAGGAGGCATGCAATCATTATAACAAATTTGCACATCAAATCTTGGGGGACTAAAAGTATCATCTTCATCAAACATAGCTTCCCCACGCTAATGGTTTTGCATATCATTAGCATCATGAATATTCAAAGAATTCATACTAACAACATTGCAATCATGCTCATCATTCAAAGATTTTTTATCAAACATTTTATAAAATTCTTATTGTATCAATTGGGCACAATTTTCCTTTCCATCATTTTCATGAAAGACATTATAAAGATGAATAATATGATGCAACCTCAATTCCATTGTTTTTGTAGTTTTCTTTTATAAAACCAAACTAGTGATAAAACAAGAAACTAAAAGATTCGATTGCAAGATCTAAAGATATACCTTCAAGCACCCACCTCCCCGGCAACGGCGCCAGAAAAGAGCTTGGTGTCTACTACGCAACTTTATTCTTGTAGACACGTGTTGGGCCTCCAAGCGCAGAGTTTTGTAGGACCGTAGCAATTTCCCTCAAGTGGATGACTTAAGGTTTATCAATCCGTGAGAGGCGTAGGGTGAAGATGGTCTCTCTCAAACAACCCTGCAACCAAATACAAGAAATCTCTTGTGTCCCCAACACACCCAATACAATGGCAAATTGTATAGGTGCACTAGTTCAGCGAAGGGATGGTAATAAAAGTGTAATATGGATGGTAGAAATATATTTTTATAATCTGAATAAATAAAAACAGCAAGGTAGCAATTGATAAAACCGAGCACAAACGGTATTGCAATGCTTGAAAATGAGACCTAGGGTCCGTACTTTCACTAGTGCAATCTCTCAACAATGCTAATATAATTGGATCATATAACCATCCCTCAAAGTGTGATGAAGAATCACTCCAAAGTTCCTATCTAGCGGAGAACATAAGAAGAAATTATTTGTAGGGTACGAAACCACCTCAAAGCTATTCTTTCCGATCAATCTATCCAAGAGTTCGTACTAAAATAACACCAAATAATTTCATATTCATAATACTCAATCCAACACAAAGAACCTCAAAGAGTGCCCCAAGATTTCTACCCCCCCCCCCCCCCCCCCCCCCCCCCCCCCCCCCCCCCCCCCCCCCCCCCCCCCCCCCCCCCCCCCCCCCCCCCCCCCCCCCCCCCCCCCCCCCCCCCCCCCCCCCCCCCCCCCCCCCCCCCCCCCCCCAGGGAGCCAACAACGGCCAATTTGAAAGAGGACAGCTAGTACAGCTTATCCTGACAAAAGTGGTCTTCGCCTGCGAAAGGCTCTGGTGGTGACGCCGTCTTGGGCTCCATGGTGACCTCCGTCCTGCCGTCCTGCTGGTCTTGGTCTCATTGCACGGATATGGGAACCTTTGCTTGATGACTCGGTACTCCGCGCCTGCGCTTGCCTCCTTAGCACCAAAGGGGAAACAAGGATGCTGCGCGCGCTGGCGCCCGCCTGGCGCCCGCCTGATCTTGATCGTCATGGCTCACGTCACGAGAGCCTCGCGAGGTTTGCCCTGCCTTGATTTCTTCGCTCCTCGCGAGGCAGCCTGGTGAGGCCGCTCCTGAGGAGGTCTTGCGTCGTCCGCCCCGCGAGGCTTGGCCCCTCGCGAGGGTCTTGAATGTCTCGCTGATGAAGATGGGCCGTACAGGCCTGCAGCGCAGCCACGCCGTGGGCCGCAGGCAGGCAAGTCTGGGGACCCCCGTTCCCAGAACACCGACAAATGTCACCTCGGAATCTGCGAGTTGAGTGCCAAAACATATATCGAGTGATCAATATGATACCCCATTCTGACCACGAGTATTCATATGCAAGACATATATCAAGTACTCTCAAATCCATAAAAGTATTCAATCCGATAAAATTAAATCTCAAAGGGAAAACTCAATTCATCATAACAAGATAGAGAGGGGAAAACATCATATGACCCGACTATATTAACAAAACCCGCGATACATCAAGATCGTGACATCTCAAGAACACGAGAGAGAGAGAGAGAGAGAGAGAGAGAGAGATTAAACACATAGCTACTGGTACAAACCCTCAGCCCCGAGGGTGGACTACTCCCTCCTCATCGTGGTGGCCGCCGGGATGATGAAGATGGCCACCGGTGAGGATTCCCCCCTCCGGCAGGGTGCCAGAACAGGGTCTAGATTGGTTTCTCATGGCTACAGAGCCTTGTGGCGGCAGAACTTCTGATCTAGGGTTACCCCCAGGCTTTTTGGAATATTTGGGAATTTATAGGGCGAAGAGGGGGTGCGGGAGGCCACCGAGGTGGGCACAACCCACCTGGGCCCCCAGGCGCGCCCTAGTGGGTTGTGCCCCCTCGGGGCACCCCCCAGGTGCTTCTCTAGCCCACTGGATATCTTCTGGTCCATAAAAAAATCCACAAAAAGTTTCGCGGTGTTTGGACTCCATTTGATATTGATTTCCTGTGATGTAAAAAACAAGCAAAAAACAACAACTGGCACTGGGCACTGGGTCAATAGGTTAGTCCCAAAAAATGATATAAAGTTGCTATAAAATGATTGTAAAACATCCAAGAATGATAATAAAACAGCATGAATACTTCATAAATTATAGATACGTTGGAGACGTACTGATATGTCTCCAACGTATCTATAATTTTTGATTGTTCCATGCTATTATATTATCCATCTAGGATGTTTTATTTGCATTTATATGCTATTTTATATGATTTTTGGGACTAACCTATTAACCTAGAGCCCAGTGCCAGTTTCTGTTTTTTCCTTGTTTTTGAGTTTTACAGAAAAGGAATACCAAACGGAGTCCAATTGACGTGCCAATTTTTGATGATTTTTTATGGACCAAAAGAAGCCCCCGGAGTAAAATAGTTGGGCCAGAAGAGTCCTGTCGTGGAATTGTCACGACAGATGTCTTAGTGTGAGGACTTAGTCGTGAGGGCAACGCACCTATGTGATAGCTTGAGAGGGGTTGAGTGGGACGAGAGTCACGATGCGGATCAACACACAAGACAAGGATTTAGACTGCTTCGGGCCCCGGGAAACATCATCCGGTAATAGCCCTACATGCTGTTTGTGGCTAGGTCTCATTATGCTCATGAGGGAGTCGCCGTAAACCGGCTCTCCTAGTTGTGTCTAGTCTTAACGATTATTTCCTGTCCCTCTTGGGGTGCCCTGCCCCTCCTTATATATGTTGAAGGGACAGTTTACATGACTAGTCCTAGTAGGATTAGGATTACTCTATTACAAGTGGAGTCCTAGTCTTGCTTCCTTTATAGGAGAATATTCCTTATGCCTTTCCTCTTAAGCCGGCCCACCATCATACGAAGCGGCCTACTGGGCCTTGGGCCTTGTCGTCCGTCTGACCCGCCCGCCGGGTTACTAATGAGTCGCCAAGATCGGGCGGGTTACCCGTGAATCGTCAAGCTCCGGGCGGGTCACCAGTGAGTCGCCAAGATCCAGCCGGGTCATACATCCGGCCGGGTTACATCGCGGGGTATATCCCCGACATTAGCCCCCAGTTTAATTTGGATTTATCCATGTTAAACTGATCTGCAACATAAACACAAGAACAAATTTGACAGGTTGTGCTCCGGGTTAAATATTCTTGTAAGCCGACACCTAATCATCCTTAAGTCCTTGTCATTTCCTCCTTCTAGAAAATCCGGGTCAATAGGCCGGCTTCATAATCAACTTGCTTGTAGAAAAAATATTGTAAATAATGAATCCATTTGAGTCGGTTTTCAATGCTCTGACTTGACAAAAATATTGGTCTTCAGATATTCAACTGATATTTAGCCGGCTTGAGAACGTAGAACTTGCCAAGCTATGATTTCCAAAAATCGTCGGGTTATAAAAGCTGATGATTTCGGGTCATGACTGTTATAGACACCGGGTCATGATTGTTGCCAACGCCGGGTCACACAATTGATCTTCCTGGTTTGCTCAAAACTGAGAATTTTAAGATGTTCCTCCTTTATATGCATATCACCTGTAGCCCCCAAGTCTTAAGAAGGGAGCGTACTAACAGCTTAAGACTTGCTTCAATATAAATGTTGCAACCTTGAAGAAATCCATGTTGTTCATCTCAATCACTAGTCAAAACTGAATATTCCACATATGTAGCCCTCAAGTGCCGGGTTGTCATGCTTGCAGCAGCCTGGGACTTGTAATTGCCTTATGCTCATAAAAACTTCAACCAGTGTAGCCCCCAAGGGTCGGGTCACTATGCAATAATGAGCAGGGACTTTGTAGATATGATCATGTAGACTTGAATAACGTGTAGCCCCCAAGGACCGGCTCAGTAAGATAATACTGAGCTGGGACTTTATATATATACTTCATTGAAAATAACTTCATATGACGTAACCCCCACCATGGGGCTCGAACCCACGTCCACAAGGTTAAGAGCTTTGTACTCTACCAACTGAGCAATAAACCTTTCAATATAATGGATTAAAGCTTGTGTACCTTGAATTTTTGACAGGAGCAATTGGTAGCCCCCAAGGGCCGGCTCATTATGATGTGATGAGTCGGGTCTTCAATAAGGCAAGTAAAAAATGACCTTGCATTAGCCCCCAAGTGTCATGGTGCATGCTTGCAGCGACATGGGACTTCCATATTTGGTATAATCATGATTTGAATAATGTAGCCCCCAAGTACCGGGTCGTGTGCCTGCAGCGACTCGGGACTATTCCTTCCATTGTAAAATAAATCATATCCGTTGATAAAATAATAACCATTGCGCGGAAGCGACTTTGAAAACCTCACTCATAATACAGGTTACTGATAACCATAATAAAAATCCAGCCATGTTGGCTATTCAAGATTTGATTAATATAATCCGGTATGAAAACCTCAATCATTCAATATCATCATGACAATCCAGCCAAGTTTGGCTATTAAAGATTTTGAATACCTTATCGGTTGACAAGTAAATCCGGAGTTTAAATACTCAGTGGCTCTTGGCCGATGGCGACTTAATGCGCATCCATTGTAATCCGGGATGTTTGTAACCCGGCGGCTTATAGCCTTTGTGAAAATCAATAATTGATAACCCTTTTGATGATGGGCTTGAGCTTAATCATTTATGTAAGTCATAGCTCTGCAAATCCTACACAGAGTTTTAAACAACATATGCCCTGGCGACTTAAGGTCAAAAGCCAGGGCCTGTTTAATCATAACCGTATATAATCAGAACAAAATATCATACCTGTGATATTTGCTCACACCACCGGCTTATCATACCTGTGTAGTAAGGGTTACAACCCAAAAGATTGAGTGCACAATGCCCTGTTCAATTGACATATATCGCCGGCTTACAACGCCGTATGCAGCAAGGGGTAATATCCCAAAACTTAGAGCACAGCGCTTCCAAATATATAAGATCATCATATAATGGCGATTTATAGTCCAAAGCCAGGCCGGGTTAATAAACACTGGATAATTTCTCATCATACACTGGCGACTTATAGTCCAAAGCCAGGCCGGGTTAATAAACACCGGATAATTTCTCATCATACACTGGCGACTTATAGTCCAAAGCCAGGTCGGGTTAATAAACACCGGATATTATCTTATCGCATACTGGCGACTTATAGTCGAAAACCAGGCCGGGTTAATAAACACCGGTGAATTATAATCATAAAACTTTATAAGCCTCATTCAATAAACCTTCAAAAAATTTGTTGAATAGAAACCAACGAAAAAACAAGGCTTTCATAGGCCGCCGAGCCTAAATCTCAAGTGCTTTCAAGGGCCGCACAACCACTGAGTTAAACCTTCATACAAACCTTATAAGCCGGACCTCACATAACCAATCGTCGTTTTAACTTTGACAAGTTCAGGGTCTGCATGAGATTGACTTGTCAAAAGTACGGCGGGTCATTCCAGGATTACCTGGGCGGAGTGGCAGACTTAAAAAGGCAGGATAACCCGGGGTTTTAGGTGAATACACCTGGCTTCGAAGCCTGGCTTTTAAGCCTATTACACCCCCCCCCCCCCCCCCCCCCCCCCCCCCCCCCCCCCCCCCCCCCCCCCCCCCCCCCCCCCCCCCCCCCCCCCCCCCCCCCCCCCCCCCCCCCCCCCCCCCCCCCCCCCCCCCCCCCCCCCCCCCCCCCCCCCCCCCCCCCCCCCCCCCCCCCCCCCCCCCCCCCCCCCCCCCCCCCCCCCCCCCCCCCCCCCCCCCCCCCCCCCCCCCCCCCCCCCCCCCCCCCCCCCCCCCCCCCCCCCCCCCCCCCCCCCCCCCCCCCCCCCCCCCCCCCCCCCCCCCCCCCCCCCCCCCCCCCCCCCCCCCCCCCACCTTTAATTTTTCTGAGAACTCGAACTTGCGAGAGATGAATTCTTTTTGAACCGGAATTTCAAACCGGATATTGAGAGCTTTAAAGCTTTGTGAGAGACAGATTTCCCTTGAACCGGATTTTGAACCGGAATCCTTGTTTTTAAGCCGGAAATTTTCTGACGGCCTTTAAATATTCGTCAATGAGGCAGTACTCCTGAGACCGGGTTATTTTCCCTCCAATGATCCAGGGTTCTTGAATTTGCTGACAAAATTTGCTGAGTCATGTCATCGTAGCCCCCGAGTCTCAAGACGACTCGAGGAGTTGGCTTGAGATTCTTCATACTTGGCCCTGATATAACCCGGCATATAACTGAACAGCGGACCGTTGTCATATGTTGAAGGTGGAAGCAAGGTGGCGAGTTAATGATCTTCGCAACACTTATTGTATATCCTTTGCGTTGATAACGCGATGTGAGTCCACGGAAGGTTGAGGTCGTCCATGGCGGGTTATAAATGATCCCGTATGATTTGTGTCAGTAATCCGGCCAGCGGTTCATCCTAGCTGGTTGTTGAATTTAAACACACCACAGCGGCGGTAACTTACACGCCTATCCATTGAATTTCCGGTGCAAGCGGAGGCTGATAACATATTATGATTTGCTCCGAATCAGAGACAGCACAGACGCGGGCGAGTCGACCGCAGGTACGGACAGTTGAATCGGCCGCGGCGCTGTAAGCCGGCGCGGACGGGGAGTCGGCCGCGGCATTATGAGCCGGTGCGGACGAGAGAGTCAGCCGCGGCGTTTAGAAACGGCACGGACGCGGGTAAATCGGCCATAAGCACGGACGACGACTCAATTGCATATGCTGATGTAGACGTAGAAGTCAGCCGCAATGTTTGAAGACGGCGCGGTCGCGAGAGACGGCCGCGGCGTTGTAAGCCGGTGCGGTCGCGAGAGACGGCCGCAACGTTTTAAACCAGTGTGAGCCTTATTTCCATGGCATGACGTTACTTTTGTAGTGGACCGTGTCTTGTAAAATATATTAAAAGACAGTAATTGTTCTCAGAAGTATTAATACGTGCTTAAAAAGTAAATAAGGCAGATTGCACCTGGAATTTTCCTCGGGTGTCTCAACCAGTGAAAAATTACTGTAAGAAAAAACCGGCCGCGGCATTATAAACCTGCGCGGTCGGGCGAGTCAACCGCGGTGTTGTAAGCCGGCGCAGACGGGCGACTCGGCCGCGGCGTTGTACGCCGGCGCAAACGGGTGAATCGGCCGCAGCGTTTTGCTTGGGCAGCGTGGCACAGATGAACGCTAGTGTAGGATCATGCTGGCGCGCTCCGTATCCGAGGTATGACGCCACTTTTGTAATGAATAATTGCCCTGCACAAAAATATTACCTGCCAGAGTAACTTAAAGTATATTAAAAATAACTAAGAAGGGTAGCACCTGGTATTTTTGTCGGACGAACGCCGATGCTAATGTTGGACGTAGTAAGACAAAAAAGATAGCAGATGCTTGGTTGATCTGATTATGTGCGCTCCCTTCCGTCCTTTTTCATTTTGGGGACTTGATCCTTTTTTACAAACAGTAGTAAGGAATAGTAGAAGTACGTGCAGCTGCGTGCAACAGATGGTTGACCCGGCCTGAGAAGGCAGCTCGGGATCTGCTGGGGCAGCAACTTGCAGGCACGGCCGCCGTAGCGGCGTACGGGCAGACTGTAGGAAAAGGAAAGGGCGGCTCGGAAGTGACGGGAACGGAGCGCAGCCGGGGCGGCTTAAAGCACCGGAATTCGGCGACAGCATGGACGACATGGAGCAGCACAACGCAGGCACTCGTGGAGGCTTAGGCGCGGCTCAGGCGCGGCAGCTCAGGATGCAGGGAGGCCGTGGAAAGGGCAGCTCAAACATGGAGGAAACGGCCTGATGCAGAGAGTTCAATGGCAACTTGACGCGTCGGCGGAAGCAGACTGATGTGGCACCACGGCTGAGGAGCAAAGCCAAGGCGAGGCTTTGGCGTTGACTCGGCATAGCAGTGGCCGGCTCAGAAACAACGACGGACACTGGCCCCTTCAACACGCGGCGGTGAACGGCCCAGAGGCAGAGCTGGCTTGAAGGCAACATGAATCCGGGTCGTATTTGGTTTGACCGACTCGTTCAATCGTTTGCACACTGGAATCTTTGCATTGATGTTTCCGATAGTAGGCAGTGTTTGAAAACCCAAAAATCTGGTCTGTACTGAATTAGTACTAGCATCGCGTATAGTGCAACAGGAGACAAAAAATTTAATCTTGTGGATCAGTCTTGACCACCACGTGAGGAGCAGTAGCATTATAGTACTATTTCTCGATTGATGATGAGTTGTTGGAGTCGGCGGCAGCAAAACCTTTTAATATCACAGGGGCAGTAGGCTGTACCAAAAGTTGCGTAATAGCTGGTGGTCTCCTCGGGACTTTTTTTTAGGAGTAGGGGAACTCGGCGGATCCGGCCGTAACCTTGGATCGGTTTGTTCGTATACGTACAACAGATTAACCCCTTCGATCTCGGACTTGGCGGAGCTACGGTTTAGACGGATCTCGTCACGTCTGACGACTCAAACAATAGAACCCTCTTGATCTCGAAACTTTGCACTGTAAACTCCAAATTTAATCATGACTCTGATCATCAAACCATCTTTTCTTCATCTGACCAATCACGAGCTTCCTGAAACCGTGAGAAAGATCCCTCCAAGAACTCAGCACCACCGTGCACAGGTCCCACGGTGGGCGCCAACTGTCGTGGAATTGTCACGGCAGATGTCCTAGTGTGAGGACTTAGTCGTGAGGCCAACGCACCTATGTGATAGCTTGAGAGGGGTTGAGTGGGACGAGAGTCACGATGCGGATCAACACACAAGACAAGGATTTAGACAGCTTCGGGCCCCGGGAAACATCATCCGGTAATAGCCCTACATGCTGTTTGTGGCTAGGTCTCATTATGCTCATGAAGGAGTCGCCGTAAACCGGCTCTCCTAGTTGTGTCTAGTCTTGACGATTATTTCCTGTCCCTCTTGGGGTGCCCTGCCCCTCCTTATATATGTTGAAGGGACGGTTTACATGACTAGTCCTAGTAGGATTAGGATTACTCTATTACAAGTGGAGTCCTAGTCTTGCTTCCTTTATAGGAGAATATTCCTTATGCCTTTCCTCTTAAGCCGGCCCACCATCATACGAACCGGCCTACTGGGCCTTGGGCCTTGTCGTCCGTCTGACCCGCCCGCCGGGTTACTAATGAGTCGCCAAGATCGGGCGGGTTACCCGTAAATCGTCAAGCTCCGGGCGGGTCACCAATGAGTCGCCAAGATCTAGTCGGGTCATACATCCGGCCGGGTTACATCGCGGGGTATATCCCCGACAAGTCCCGAGCCGTCCACGAGGGTGGAGGGCGCGCCCTACCCCCTGGGCGCGTCCCCCTGCGTCATGAACGACTCGGAGACCCCCCTGACATGAGACCGACGCCAAAAATTCCTATAAATACAAAAACCCCCGAAAAGAAACCTAGATCGGGAGTTCCGCCGCCGCAAGCCTCTGTAGCCACCAAAAACCAATCGGGACCCTGTTCCGGCACCCTGCCGGAGGGGGGATCCATCACCGGTGGCCATCTTCATCATCCCGACGCTCTCCATGACGAGGAGGGAGTAGTTCACCCTTGGGGCTGAGGGTATGTACCAGTAGCTATGTGTTTGATCTCTCTCTCTCTCTCTCTCTCTCTCTCTCGTGTTCTTGATTTGGCACGATCTTGATGTACCGCGAGCTTTGCTAGTATAGTTGGATCTTATGATGTTTCTCCCCCTCTACTCTCTTGTAATGGATTGAGTTTTTCCTTTGAAGTTATCTTATCGGATTGAGTCTTTAAGGATTTGAGAACACTTGATGTGTGTATTGCATGTGCTTATCTGTGGTGACAATGGGATATTCACGTGATTTACTTCATGTATGTTTTGGTGATCAACTTGCGGGTTCAGTGACCATGTGAACTTATGCATAGGGGTTGGCACACGTTTTCGTCTTGACTCTCCGGTAGAAACTTTGAGGCACTCTTTAAAGTTCTTTGTGCTGGTTGAATAGATGAATCTGAGATTGTGTGATGCATATCATATAATCATACCCACGGATACTTGAGGTGACATTGGAGTATCTAGGTGACATTAGGGTTTTGGTTGATTTGTGTCTTAAGGTGTTAGTCTAGTACGAACTCTAGGATAGATCGAACGGAAAGAATAGCTTCGTGTTATTTCACTACGGACTCTTGAATAGATCGATCTGAAAGGATAACTTTGAGGTGGTTTCGTACCCTACAATAATCTCTTCGTTTGTTCTTCACTATTAGTGACTTTGGAGTGACTCTTTGTTGCATGTTGAGGGATAGTTATATGATCTAATTATGTTATCCTTGTTGAGAGAACTTGCACTAGTGAAAATATGAACCCTAGGCCTTGTTTCGAAGCATTGCAATACCGTTTGTGCTCACTTTTATCATTAGTTACCTTGCTATTTTTATATTTTCGGATTACAAAAACCTATATCTACCATCCATATTGCACTTGTATCACCATCTCCTCGCCGAACTAGTGGACCTATACAATTTGCCATTGTATTGGGTGTGTTGGGGACACAAGAGACTCTTTGTTATTTGGTTGCAGGGTTGTTTGAGAGAGACCATCTTCATCCTACGCCTCCCACGGATTGATAAACCTTAGGTCATCCACTTGAGGGAAATTTGCTACTGTCCTACAAACCTCTGCACTTGGAGGCCCAACAATATCTACAAGAAGAAGGTTGTGTAGTAGACATCAAGCTCTTTTCTGGCGCCGTTGCCGGGGAGGTTAGTGCTTGAAGGTATATCTTTAGATCTTGCAATCGAATCTTTTAGTTTCTTGTTTTATCACTAGTTTAGTTTATAAAAGAAAACTACAAAAAAAATGGAATTGAGGGTGCCTCAGATGCTTCATCTTTTTAATATCTTTCGTGAAAATGATGGAAAGGAAAATTGTGCTCAAGTGTTAGAAGAAGAATGCATTAGAATGTTTGGCACTAAATATTTGAATGATGAGCATGATTGCAATGTTGTTAGTACGAATTCCTTGAATATCCATGATGCTAATGATATGCAAAGCCACAAGCTTGGGGATGCTATGTTTGGCGAAGATGATATTTTTTGTCCCCCAAGTTTTGATGAGCAAATTTATTATGATGATAGCATGCCTCCTATTTATGATGATTATATTGATGAAAGTGGGTTTGGAAGAGTGTCAACTTTCGGAAGTAATGATCCCACTATTTTGGAGGGTGTTGAATCTTATTGTGATAATTATGAAAGTGGATTTGGAGAGGTCATGACTTTATTTAGTGATGAATCCACTATTTCGGAAGAGGTTCCAATTGATTATGAGAATAAAGTTGCTAACTATGATGATTATTGTGATGACATGTATGTCATAAAGAATAATGATAACCACAAAACTTGTCAGCATGATTTTAATTTTCAATTGGATTATGCCTCACATGATAGTTATTTTGTTGAGTTTGCTCCCACTACTATTCATGAGAAGAAATTTGCTTATGTGGAGAGTAATAAAAATTATATGCTTGTGCATCATGAAAATAGTACTTTATGTGATAGTTATATTTTTGAATTCATTCATGATGCTACTGAAAATTACTATGAGGGAGGAACATATGCTTGTAGGAATTGCAATAATATCAAGTTTCCTCTCTATGTGTTGAAAATCTTGAAGCTATGCTTGTTTTGCTTTCCTATGCTAGTTGATTCTTGTCCCCATAAGTTGTTTGCTCACAAAATCCCTATGCATAGGAAGTGGGTTAGGCTTAAATGTGCTAGTTATATTCTTCATGATGCTCTCTTTATATTTCAAATCTTATCTTTTATGTGAGCATCATTGAAATCATCATGCCTAGCTAGAAAGGCATTAAAGAAAAACGCTTGTTGGGAGGCAACCCAATTTTATTTTTGTTCTTTTCCTTTTGCTCCTGTTTAGTAATAAATAATCTATCTAGCCTCTGGTTAGATGTGGTTTTATGTTTTAATTAGTGTCTGTGCCAAGTAGAACCTTTGAGAAGACTTGGGTGAAGTCTTTGCGATCTTGCTGTAAAAAAGAGAAACTTTTCCGCTGACGAGATTAGGTGCCATTTTTACTGAAGATTGCTTTTAGGTTGATTATTTTTGCAGATGATTAATAGACAAATTCCTCCCGTCCACCAATTTATTTCGGAATTTTTGGAGTTCCATAATTATTCGAACAAAACAGATTACTACAGACTGTTCTGTTTTTGACAGATTCTGTTTTCTATGTGTTGTTTGCTTATTTTGATGAATTTATGAGTAGTATCGGAGGGTATGAACCATAGAGAAGTTGGAATACAGTAGATATTACACCAATATGAATTTAGAATGAGTTCACAACAGTACCTAAGTGGTGGTTTTATTTTCTTATACTAACGGAGCTTACGAGTTTTCTATTGAGAGTTTTGTGTTGTGAAGTTTTCAAGTTTTGGGTAAAGATTCGATGGACTATGGAATAAGGAGTGGCAAGAGCCTAAGCTTGGGGATGCCCAAGGCACCCCAAGGTAATATTCAAGGACAACCAAGAGCCTAAGCTTGGGGATGCCCCGGATGGCATCCCCTCTTTCGTCTTCGTTTATCGATAACTTTACTTGAAGCTATATTTTTATTCACCACATGATATGTGTTTTGGTTGGAGCGTCATTTTGTTTTATTTTGTTTTGCTTGCTGTTTGAATAATATCCGAAGATCTGAAATTCTTAAATGTTAGAGAGTCTTCACATAGTTACATAATTATTCAACTACTTATTGATCTTCACTTATATCTTTCAGAGTAGTTTGTCGTTTGCTCTAGTGCTTCACTTATATCTTTTTAGAGCACAACGGTGGTTTTATTTTGAAGAAATAGATGAACTCTCATGCTTCACTTATATTATTTTGAGAGTCTCTAAATGGCATGGTAATTTTCTTTGGTTATGAATTTAGTCCTAATATGATGGGCATCCAAGAGGGATATAATAAAAACTTTCATATAGAGTGCATTGAATACTAGGAGAAGTTTGATTCCTTACGATTGTTTTGAGATATGAAGATGGTGATATTAGAGTCATGCCAGTGAGTAGTTGTGAATTTGAGAAATACTTGTGTTGAGGTTTGTGAGTCCCGTAGCATGCACGTATGGTGAACCGTTATGTAACGAAGTCGGAGCATGATTTATTTATTGATTGTCTTCCTTATGAGTGGCGGTCGGGGACGAGCGATGGTCTTTTCGTACCAATCTGTCCCCCTAGGAGCATGCGCGTAGTACTTCGTTTCGATAACTAATAGATTTTTGTAATAAGTATGTGAGTTCTTTATGACTAATGTTGAGTCCATGGATTATACGCACTCTCACCCTTCCACCATTGCTAGCCTCTCTTGTACCGCGCAACTTTCGCCGGTACCATACACCCACCATATACCTTCCTCAAAACAGCCACCATACCTACCTATTATGGCATTTCCATAGCCATTCCGAGATATATTGCCATGCAACTTTCCTCCGTTCTGTTTATTATGACACGCTTCATCATTGTCATGCTCATGTAGTTGACATCATATTTGTGGCAAAGCCACCTTCATACATTACAAAAAAAAGACACATCCGTGACATTTTGGGCCGAACGAATTTTTTCTGTCATACTTATGACACTTCTATGACGATAATTGTGACAAAACTCGGTATCATCATAGATGTGGTGGGGTCCTACTTCTATGACAAAAAATCATGACAGAAAATGGGCTTTTCGTCCTGGGCGGGCCGGAGACGCAGCTGCATGACATTCTTTGGGCCGTCCATGACGGAGTAAACCATGGTAGAAGTGAGGGCGAGGAAAATATCGGGGAGTTCCTGGTTACGCTGGGTGGTCGGGGCCGAGCGATGCGCGTTTCTCTCATACGTATGCGCGTGTGTGCGAGGCGTTGCGCTTTAACTGAACCCGAGCGAGGCGTCGGGCTCTAACTGAACCCGAGCAATTGCACTACAGGCTACGCGTTACTGAACCCGAGCGATCGATCGATCCCTTGCTGTTAACTGAACCCGAGTGATTCCTTCGCTACTGCTGCTAACTGAAGCCGATCGATGCTGCCTCTGGATGAATAGTGAGTGTTGTTGGGGGGTTTGGATGAACAGTTCCCAGTGGAGGGTTGGATGAACAGGAACCCGTGGTAGTAGAGGCCGTTGCCGCTGGATGAACATGACCACGATCGATCGAGCCGGTGGATGAACATGACCCCGTGGAGGGCTGGATGAACAGGACCCCGTGGAGGGCTGGTTGAACAGTAGCCGGTGGAGGGTTGGTTGAACAGTAGCCGGTGGAGGGCTGGATGAACAGTATCCCGTGGAGGGGTGGTTGAACGTACAGGACCCCGTGGAGAGGGCTGGTTGAACAGTAGCCGGTGGAGGAGCGCGCGATGGAGGCTGGATGAACAGGAGCCCGTGGATGAACAGTCGCAGGTGGAGGCTGGAGGAGGTCGACGGTGGATGAACAGTAGCCCGTGGAGGCTGGAGGAGTTCGACGGTGGAGATGAACAGTATCCCGTGGAGTCCTGTTTTGCGGTTCGCCACACCCCTCCCGATGAATAGGACCCCCGTTTCGACCGTGGCGCTCCAACACAAGTCCGTTTCCTCCGTTTTGCGGTACGCCACACCCCTCCCAATCAACAGGACCCCGTTTCGACCGTTTTGCGGTAAGCCAGACCCCTCCCGATGAACAGGATCCCGTTTCGACCGTGGCCGGTCGAACACAAGGCCGTTTCCTCCGTTCTGCGATACGCCAGGTCTCGTTTCCATCGGCTGTTCCGTCCAAGCCGGTTGGCTCCCGATGAACAACACGCGTTTCGTTGCCTCCCGATGAACACGACGCATTCCGTTGCCTCCCGATGAACACGATGACGACGCAGTTTCTCCGTTCCGACCCAGCCATGTACACGAGCCCTGGCCGTACGTATGCGCGAGTAGGCGTTCGAGACCCCGCCCATATGTACGTACGTGGCCGTATTTACTTTCTTGCACCCTGGCCGCTGTATGTACGTGTACATGCTACGTGCGCGCCTCTACTACGACACGTGCGCGCCTCTAGATCAACCAGTATGTACGTACACGTTCGCGACCAGAATGACAACGCTACATACGCTTCGACCATGTGGGTCCCGACTGTCAGGCACTTCCTTATGTGCGAAGATGTAGCTGGTGGGTCCCAGCAGTCAGGGGGAAACGTTTTTTTCATGAAATACGATGGCCCGTCCGGTGGGTCCCTACTATCAAGTGGAGGAATCATTATTTTCTGCATAATAAGGAGGCACTTCCTTGCTGCGGCCGTGGACCCAGCTGTCAGACTCTCAACGTACAGTACTCTTCCGATGGAAGTCGTTTGTTGACCACATTGACCACGCCGCACCGAGAGCACCAAGGCGGTGGACGACAGCGAGGCCTAGGAAGGGAACGACGCGGAGCCGGGAAGACGCGGTAGTGGATGCCCACGCGGAGAGGAGTACGAGGGTTCACTGGTTCGGCTGCAGTGTGAGGCTGCCGTCGCCGCAGGACCTGGCCAGCGGTGGGAGTAGTAGGGGACGGTGAGGCCTCCGCGGCAGCACAGCCGGCCACGGGAGGCAAGAGCACGCGGTGGTTTGGACGGCTGGAGCAAGAAAATCAGAGGTTGAAGAAGCAGGACGACCGTTGGATGTTAACAATCCAACGATCACTGGTGATAGAATCGTTTGTTGACTAAGTTGACAAAGCCCTCCTTCCGCGTCAACTTAGTAGGCCCACAAGTCAGCCTCCCACTATGGTGGGTCCCAGCTAGCAGGGGGAGTATTCATTTTTGTGTGCGTAATATGGAGGCACTTCCTTGCGTGCGAAGATATTGCTGGTGGGTCCGAGCTGTCAACGGGAGTATTCATTCTTTTTGGCGTAATAAGGAGGTACTTGCTTGCGTGCGGCCATGGACCATGTGGGTCCCAACTGTCAGCCTCTCCATGTACGTCCCTATTCTGATGTTGTCGTTTGTTGACAACGTTGACCACGCCGTGCCGAGAACACCAGCGCGACGGACGACGGCGAGACCCAGGAAGGGAATGACCCGGAGGCGGCGAAGCCACAGCAGTGGAGGGATGTGGGTGAGTAGAGGGATGACCTGGCCAACGGTGGGAGTAGTAGGGGAGGTGAGGTCTGCGCGGCAGCACAGCCGGCCACGGGAGGCGGGAGCAGGCGGTCCTGCCGGCGCTGGATTTGGCGGCTGGAGCAAGAAGATCAGAGATTGAAGAAACACGACGGCCGTTGGATTGACATCCAACGGTTACATCTGATAGAATCGTTTGTTGACGTATATAATAAGTAAAAAAAATCTTGCATACGCGTCAACTTAATAGGCCCACAAGTCAGACCATTCCCTATGTTTTAATAATTTATATATAACTCATTGCAACTTCTTATGCAATTTATTGCAGTCCATTTTTTTGTTGGCCAGGGCCAGGGTTAAAAATTTAAATGAATTTTCGCATATTTCTGTGGGTTCCAAACTATTTTTAATACTGAAATGTCAAGCCAGATTTAAAGTACTTTGAAGATATATTTAAATTAGGTTAAAGCCCAGTGAAATTGGAATCTGAAAATGTGAAAAAATTCAAAAATTATAAAGTAATTGCCAATTTGTCATCTGTTTTTATATTTACAGCCCATTTCATATTACTTTCAAGATTTGTAGGCGTCTTGAAAGAGTTGCAGCCCATCAGGGCGTAGAAAAATAAGTAGGCCTGGATTGAGTATTCTTCAGAAAAAATAAACTGGGCTCATTTTCACACAAAAAAAATAGCTAGGCTGGTCATGTGGTGAACATAAAATATACGCCTGGGCTAGACGGGCCACAGCCCAGTTGAAACCCTGCTCCGTCTCAACAATAACAAAAAAAATACTGCTCGAGTAGCTACGTCCCAGGTGTCAGCCGATCTTGTGCTGTTCTCTTGTGTATTAACTATATCCGCTGACAATGTCATGGGTCCCAGATGTCAGGAAACCACTAGCAGGAAGCATCTTCTTTTTCCATACGCTGACAATGGAGTATATATATATATATATATATATCAAAAAATGAGGAACTTCCTTACGTCCGGCCATGGACATGGTGGGCCCCTACTGTCATCCTCTCCACGTACAGTCCTCTGCCGATTCCTCTTGTTTGTTGACCATGTTGACAACGCGAGAGGGTGGCGCCGCGGCGAGCGCAACAAAGCGCGTGGAGGACGACGGTGACGCCTTGAAGGTCGGCGTTAACGATTTAGGAGACGGTGGAGTGGCGATGCGTGCACTGAGGCACAACCAGCCGTGGGAGGCGGAAGCAGGCGGCCTCGCCAGCGCTGGTTTGGTTTTGGCGGCTAGAGGAAGACAGGACTGAAGAAACACGACAGACTATAAAAGCAGCATGAGTACTTAACAACCTTAACTGAAACCAGCAGGGGCACATAACAACCATAGCTGAAAGCAGTATGAGTACTTATACAGGTTCAACCATACAAAGCACGCCTTGAACAGTGCTACTTTGCCTACAGTTAACCAAAGGGTGAGGCCGCCAAGCCCCAGGACAAGGCCCAGGCGCCACCCCACGCATCCACAACCTTCTGAAAGCGGCTTCATCTCGCAATGTGGTCAATAAACAGGATATTCGGTTTAGAGCCATGGAAAAGCAGGAACATAATCTTCTGTCCTCTTCTCCAAGATGGACGGGCCTTCATTATTTGAGACCACCCATGAATAAGTATCTTTTCACCTCCAAGGGGAATGGAGTAGGTCGACATAAACATCATGTTGTGACCAAGCACAAGTCTGACCCGACCATGGTCAAGCATCTGTATAGGAACAATAGAACTGGGCAGTTCCTGTTTCAAGAAGATCACAACTGTAAAACTGTGCATAAGAAAGAGTTTATGAACAACATATATAACAGAAAACAGCTCGTACCATAAGTTTCTCAACACAGTTGGACCTGTTCAACGAGTGCAACAGTGGCACACATATCCCACGTGGCCTTCCACCATTGAAACGCCCCACAAGGACCTTAAGACGACCAATAAAGTGTAGGAACTTGTGGATGTCATCCAAGTCAACTTCAGTGCCATGAGTAATAGCCGAGTTCTTATAGAATAACAAACGAGTAGCCTGCTTAACTCTAAAAAAACCTACACGTGCCACCAATTATAAGAAAATATTAGTTAGAAGTTAAATTGTGATTAGTTAGACAGAATAGGTGGATTAAGAAGTAATCGAGGCAAGAAGCAAGAACCAGATACAAAACTAACATGGATGAACAATTGGAACGACGTCGGGGTGGAAGATCGCAGTGAAGATGAGACCAGGTTCTGCTATTTCCATCAACATTCGTGCGCCAACTTTCAGTCCGTAACACTTGAGAAAGTTTATCCAAGTTCAACCATAAAAAAAGCAGCGATCTTCTTGGTTCATGAACCCAACTCAAAACTTATATCCATGGGTTGTCTTCACTGTGACCATTAAACCGGTGTATTCAGTTATGGCAAGGCTGAGCATCTTGAGTACATGTGTTCTGGCAGAGCAAGGAATGCACTGCAGGAAATATAATATGAGAACACAATGTATTCCCTATATCCAAATCTAGAAATAATTTCCTCCTTCACGTCAGTGTTGACCATGGTACTAGTACCTTTTATCCAAATATAGCAATCCAAATTTCCAAATTAGTCGATAGCATGTTCAAAAAACCCCACCCTCCCGGATAGAAAAGAGGATTCTAGGAACATACTGTGCGCGTTTTAAAATCCTGTGTTAGGATGAGAAGGAACAAGTGTGGCGTCTCACCGAGGGCGCAGAAACCTGTAGGGTCCTCGCACTTTGGGCACTGCAAATGAAACACACTAGATTCAGTAGGAAGAAAAATGCATCAACGGTGGCGGCTGCCATCCTAGGAGTACCTGTGACCAAGGGACTTGGATTTATCGGGGATGGATGAAGAATTCGTACCAGGTTCTCCATGAGAAAACCCTATTCAATCGCCGAGGGGGGGTTTTCTCTGAACAAGCAGATGAGGGAGAAGGGGATTCAGGCCCAGTGAAATATTGCCGCTTTGTCCGTCCCAGCTTACTGCTAAAGCTGGAAAGGTGGGGGTTTTTGTGATTTGACGGCTCATTCGGCATTACTGCGGCGCTACGACCGGGGTGTGTCTACCGTGCAGTTGTGCACTCTAATTTGGTGCATATGGCATGTGGACCCCGTTGTCGGATGCCCCACATATCAGCGAAAGGAAGTAGAAAGATAGGAGTAACTAGTTACACATAAATATATTTTTGAGAGAGAGATATTCCCTCTGTACAGAAATCTAAAGATCTTTTATATCACAACTTTATACATAAGAACAATCAAGGGGAATATATATAACATATATAATTATAAAAACATAGTTTTTTTTAACACGGTATAGACGAGTTGGTGATGACGGTGTGCCTGCCATCCTGCAATATAGGCCGTCCGATTTATATCTGACGGATAGGAAGGAAACTATGACAATTTTGCAAAAAGGTACCCACACATCTCTCCACATTTGCAAATAAGGCCTTCCCTCGTTCATCCTTTTCTCTCACAAGATAAAATACTCATACAAATGCATCTTGATGTTATGTGCAACGCACGAGCATTATGGGGGTTCAGCTGAGAAATACTCAGACAGGCTCACGGTTCTGGACTTTGGGCCACAGGCCGGTGGGCCTGCATGTTTGGGAGCCCATGTGTTCTACCTCAGCGCTTTTCATATTGCAAGTGGTCGGTACGACACTGGTTTTAGATGCTGTCGCAAGGCGAATACACAAAATTGAATAAAGCACGGCAGCTGTTGGAATGAAATCAAACGATAGTTCCTAACCAGCAATCAGAGTTGCAATTCTATCAACGATACTGTCGTACTACTTATACACACAGGACACTTGTTTCACCATGCCAGAGTATTACATCAAAATCTCTCGGAGGATAGATTAGTTCGGCAGTTGCGCGCTGCTACTGAAGAATTTCAAAGTTGATTTGCACAAGCTCTCCTTGCCGAGAAAGTTCGATTTTGACAGCATCCCCTACCGCAAGATATGATTTAGATTTGAACCTTGACCATCCTTTAGCATCAATCATCATGCAACCATCCTTTGTACTTACGGTATATTGAGCAGGTTCATTCACACCAAGGCTGCGCATGGTAAGAGAAACTTGGCCACGGTCGCCCGGATTGTTGAACGACTCCCTCATCGCTCTAGGAATTCTCTGTTTGCAAACAAGAAGACATACACAAACAGTTAGATCAACACAGTGAATCATGTGAAACAACATGGAAAGAAAAAAGAACGAAGCACTTGGGCGGCCAATGCTTACCAAGAAGGTGCACATGTCGGGTTTTGTAAGGACTTTGGTATATGAAGTGCAAACTGCAGCCCAGTCTGTTGCTGGTGCAACTGCTGGTTCCGTTGCCGCTGCATGGGCCAGAGCAGATGCAAGTGCAAGTGTTGGTGTAGGTGCCGAAGCCGTTGCTGGTGCCCGTGCCGGTGCGACTGGTAGTGCCGCTGCTGCTTCCGGAGATGGTGCTCCTTGTAGAGCTGGTGCTGGTGTCGAAGCAGGTGCCGGTGTCGATGCCCGATCCTCCGGTAGATCAGCCTGATCCGCTGACGTGGTCGGTGCCCAATCCTCAGCTCGATCAGACTGAGCTGCTGCCGCTGTCAGTGCAAGAGCAACTGCCGGTGCTCGATCTGTTGCTGAAGGTGGTACCGATGTGCGAGATAGCGGTGATCATGTCTGCTCTGCTATGATCAGCTTTCTAACTTGACTAGGCTCCGTGACCGTGATCCAGTCTTTTTCTTCATTTCTTTTAAACACGAGAAGGACTAATTGTGGCATGTTTGTTAAACCAAACTGCAGTTCATCATAGGGATTCAACTTGTACTCAGACAACAGACTGATCCAATTTTTTCCAGTATTATAAGTGATGGACAGTGCCTTCGTTACTGACACGACATAAGAAGTGAAACCTGCAAAAATATCCATCGTAGAGCAAACCAAATGGCTTATTCTGCGATGAATGTCACATGGCAAAACCTGCATCATAAAATTGCAGCAAAAGAAAGAAAACATGACATTAAATCAGTAAGATTTAGACAGTAAATCAATAAGATTTACTTGATGTGACACGAGTGAATCCTTACCAGGAAATCACTATGTTGAAGTACTAAACAGAAGATTGGTCATCCAACTACGCGTGGCATGCAGGCCCCCCGCCTACTCCCACAAGCAGGACAGTCCAAAGGTCATGACAAATCATATGGACCGAACATCCATGGGACTGGAAATCCTGGTGGGTGCGATAAACCCTACAATGCATACAGATATTGGAGTGTAACCATAATTGATAAATCATCCTCACAAAAAAGATGATCTGGATACTTCAAAATATACAGACTAAATTGAGTGGACATACATTAACATAGACTGTTCTCAGGACTCACCACACACCAAAAGCGGCAGTACTAAACAATACAGGGTTCACAAACACAAATCAAGAACTGAACAATAGTACTTACTATAGAAAAGCAAAGTTGCACTAATTAAACTTTGCAGACTATTTCTTGCCACTGACCTACGGGATGAACCCTGCATAACTGACTAGGCCATGGACTTTGTGAGAGATGTCTACCGGCACCATCACCATCTCCTCAACCTTGGAGAACCTAACAGAGTGGTCTTTCCACTCATAAACATGACGATGAAGACAGGCCGCATCAGATTTGTCGAGAAGCTTTACAAGAACCACACCCTTCGTAATCGAAGGCACAACCAAGAAATTGTTGTGGTTAAGTACAGCCTCAAGAACACGCCTGACAACAATGCTACAGGAAAACACTAGTTCAGGACACGTGGCGACAAGGACATAGCAGCTGGATAGTTTAGCAGTAGAACTCATCCTCAGGTCTTCTAGTTCACACGGCATGACTTTGAGAACTTCATCTCCACCGCGGACCTGGTTCTAATTCAAACAGAAACCAAATGTTTTATTAGTACCTTTGTTCAGAAATATAAGATGATTTTTGATATTTTACTCCATATATGACTACATATACGCACAAAAATGAGTGAACAAAGACACTAGAACATGTCTTCAAAGGCATGAGAGCAGAGGGATTACTTGCAATATCCATAACACAAGTTACTGATGCAAATATACCCTCTTCAAAGGTAGCATTGATGTTCATAAAGTAGTTGAAAGTAATCTATAAGAAATCAGTGTCAACCTCTCGCATGTTTTGGTCAAAAGAGGAATTTACAACCGTCATTTGGCACACAAAAATCACATGCAAGATCACCCAGAAAGTTGTACTACTAGTACTAGTACTGTGTGCTAGTTGAAAAAACACGATCAAGATTGAGAAAAAGATCGTCAAGAAGAGATATTACCTGGACTTGCTTAATGAGGGATCCCGGAGAGGGGGGCTTGGACAGGGCGATGGCTTTGAGCTTGTCTGCGGTAGTCTCGGCGGGGTGCTGGCGCTTCTTCGTACCATGAGCCTCGACGGTTTTGGCCAGAGCCATAGACATCACTTCGGCCGGTGCTCCAGCGTCCATCAAGAAACTATCAAATAGAAATAAAAGAAAAGAAACCATAATCACAAACCCAAAAGAAGAACAGAGAGGGAGTTATAGGATGAGTCTCGGGGTTGCAAGACCGGGCCTTGGCCAGAATCAACACCATTGATGCGCTCACCTTTCCTTCTTTGGGAGAGAAGAATAATGGCAGAAGTAGGTCGGGGTTTTCTTGAAGAAATGAGGAACAAGATGAGGGAGAAGCGAGGGTTGGGTAGAGAGGAAGCTGAGAGAGAAGAGTGAAATGATGGTTGCATCGTCCGTCCAACTTACTGCTGGAAAGGAGGGGGTTTTGTGATTTGACGGCTCATTGGGCATTACTGTGGCGCTTCGATCGAGGTAGTCTACCGTGCAGTTGGGCACTCTACTATGGAATAATTTAGTGCATGGCTGGTGGACCCCCATGCTGGCTGTCCCACACGTCGGCGAAAGTGAGTAGCAAGGTTCCCGACGACCGTCGAGGAGGATCCGCACGGTGGAGCGAGTCCACTGTTTTTTCTGAAGAAAAAAAGTGATTACAGCAAGCGTTTCCACTCTTACGACGGAGGAGTGCGAAACACGGTAGCCACTTGAACATACATAGTGCTCCTACTACTAGGCATGTGCAGTGGTTCATACGTCAGTACTACATAATCTTGTTGCTAGTGTAGTAAGATATGACGATAACAAATGATGTTGTGCGCATGTCAACTATATGAACAGTAATGTAACATAGGAGTATCGCTTTTTCGACTGTGCGGTCGAGAATGAACGGTGAGATCAATGTTAACAAAACTAGGTCTACAGCGCACGGAGAGTATGTTGCTACAGTACTCCACGAAACATGAACCATATGAAGCACGACTCAGTGTTAGGCAGGGTGTATGAAGGGTGCACGGGATGGGAGCAAAAGTTCCCTTCTCGACCCACTTTTGGGTGTTTGGCAGAGTGCATGAAGGGTGCATGAGTCCACACTAGTAGGTTAACACAAATAACACGAAGAGGGAACAACTATATTGAGATGAGAATGCAACCAAACACACCCACACGCTTTGTGCTACAGTGACTGATCTGCATCGTCTGAGTTTGATCCAACGGTCATGTTGCGCCGAGACATGGACATGCCCATGCAGAGGACGCCTAAACACCACCGAAGTCCCTCTGCTTCTCGAGGCGCACGACATTGGTGATGCAGGGTGCAACGGCCCGCAAAGCCCGCTCCTGGTCGATGAGAGCCAGCTCGTCAAAGACGGCATCCAATGGCACGAATGGAATCCGGTGACGGAGCCCTAAGAGGATTCGCCCGGCAACGGCGACGGCAGCCCGCAACCCCTCCTTGTCCAGCTCCGCCCCCACCATCGCGCGGAGACGGCTCAGCTCCTTGGAGATATAGGTGAAGAAGGAGACTAGGTCAGGAAGCCGCAACTCGTTGAAGTCGACGGGGTGGTCGAACGGGTTTAGCCTGACGGCCGGCATGGTCGCGCTAGCATGACGGTAGGCATCACGCAGCCGCAACACGTGCGTGGCAACTTGGTCCACCAAGTGGCTGAGGCGATCCTGGACCTCGTCACGATCGGCCCGCTCGTGCTCCAGCCGGCTCCCCTGATGGCCTATCGTATCTCCTGCTTTCTGCAGCAACGCTGCCGATGCCTCGAGCATCTTTGTGGTGGACGCCTACCTCTTTTGAAGCTCCGTGAACTCCCGCACATAATGGAGGAGCATGTCACTCATCTCCTCCTTGAGCTCACGGAGCTCCACGTGCTTGGGCCTGAGCTCTGCATCCTTGGCCTGGAGCTCCTGTGCCAGGCGCCTCACCTCAGACTCCGTGATCTACTGCACCGCCATGGTACCAGGTAGAAGCAATGAGGAGAGGAAGCAAAGGGGGCGAAACGGCTCAAAGGCAATGCAATCTACGGGAAGGCGGAGGGAGCCAGCCGAGGAGCGAGGAATCTGTAGGTTTTCACCATGGGAAAACACCAGTCGACGACTTCTCACATCAGGGAGCAGTGGGTTTTACAGGCGGAGTCATCGTGACTAATTACTGCCGCGCCTGCTCCCGTCAATCAAAAAATAAAAAATCCTGCCGCGCCTGCTCCCGTCAATCAAAAAATTAAAAATCCTGCCGCGCCTGCCACACCCAAAGACTAGAGCAACGCCGCGGTGGATATTTAAATTTACCTGCCGGCAAGGAGATAAAAAAAGGGTGAAAAAACAAATGTGGCGGCGGCCTAGCTAATTGGTCGCACTAGCCCAACTAGCTAGCCACCGTGCTTCACTGATGTACTCGGCGGGAAAGGTGGTCTTTCATGATTTGATGACTAATTTACTTGCTTCAGCGCTACGATCGAGGAGGACCCAGAAAACGCGCGGTAGGGCGTCCCACATCTCGGCAAGGAAGAATATATGCGTGCACCACCCGGGAGGACCCCGAAACCGCGCGGTAGGGTGTGCCACATCTCGGCACGGAGGAAAAATGTGAGTGTAAAAATATACTGTATCATACGTAGTAGTACCTATGGTTCGACCTCGGGACCCAGCCAGTCGGTCGAAAACACCCCACTAGCCACACAACTTCATCATGCTAACATGGCACGGAGGATAGGTGTGGTTAGCTCCGTCTCGACCAGCCACAACGTCTCTTGTTCTAGGCGATTCTTCTATTTTCCAAGCTTTTTTTAGTTATAATAACACCACGGCAAGCTAGCGCCGCTCTTCGTGTGTGCCCGTGTGTCTAAAGGTTAGACAATGGAGAGGAGAGAGATCGCAAACCTGGGACCCACCAGTAAGTGAGTCAACGGTCATGCACGTGTTGGCGAGGCACTCCCTCTACTCTACTCAACGTAATACTTTATAAAATCAAGTTATGGGACAAAGCCAACAACCATTGTTGTTTCAGGCTATCGACTTACGCTTTGTAGTCCAGGTTGCCAGTTCGAATCTCGTCTTTCAGATTTGTTAATTTTAGGTCCAAATTTGATCAATTACAAGTGGGACCCCCGTGTGTTGTTCTGATATTTCAGTGTAAGATGGTCTTTTGAACAAACACTTTGCGCGGTTAGACAAGTAACGGCACGAGTTACACGTATTTTGCAAGTTTATGAACAAAAATGACAGCGGCATAGAATATCACATCCACCCCGCAGCTTAGATGATATGGTGATACAAGTTTTTACATCGTTGGAACTGAGATCCAATGGCTTGGGAGTAGTCTTTGTAATTATGCGCAATTTCCAAACTCTCCAAGGTTTTTTTTTGCAAATAAAACATTCAGGCCTCGTGTGTGCCACTGCATCTTGGATCCAACGGCTCCCCGTTGCTCATATTAGGCGCTCCCCGTAGCTTAATTAGCCGCTACGGTGATACGGGCATCTAGGTCTTATGATCTATGATCAGATGTCACATGCGTAGTACTTGTACTTTCTGCGCAATTCCCAAACTCTCTCAGGCGTATATTGCAAAAACATTCAAACCTCCTACTGTGAGCCGTCAGATCTCCATGAACTCGTATCACCATAGAATCTATGGTGCGGGAGCACCTCATATTATCCCGTGCGAGAAAACATCAGGTGCTCTCGCAGCTTGGATGGTACGGTGATACGAGCTTCTAGGTCGTTTGATCTGAGATCCAATGGCATCTGAGAAGTCTTTGTGCTTGTAAGCAGTGGCCGAACTCTTTGGGGGCTTTTCTACAAAAAAACATTTGAACCACCGAGGAGTTGTTGGGTCACAAATCCAACGTCTCCGAAGAGCTTGTATCACCAAAGCATCTAAGGTGTGGTAGCACATGATATTCTTACATACAGGAGAATATGATGTTCTCCTTCATCTTAGATGCTACGGTGATACGAGCTTCGAGGTCGTTGGATATGGGATCCAAGGGCATCTGAGTAGTTTTTGTACAAATTGTGTGCAATTCTCAAACTCATTAAGGTTTCCTGTAAAAATATTAAGACATCATGTGAGCTGCTATATCTCAGATCAACAAGCTCCAAGAAACTCGTATCAGCATATAGCATCTAAGGTGTGGGGGCACATGATATTCTCCCGGGGAGGAGGGGGGTGCACAACCAATCGGTGTTTGGGAGAGTGGGGACAAATATAATCTAAACAATCCTAAACAAAGCTTCACAATTTTATCTAGGGTCGAGGGGTTAACCCCCGACAATCTACATAGCTCCGCCTAAACACAACATTTGCATGTACTGTAGTACTAGACTTAATATTCATGTTTCAGTTTCCTGTTCATTTTAAATATTGAATTGAGGACCATGCATGTCTTTCATTTTACTCCCTTCGTTCCTAAATATTAGTCTTTTTAGAGATTTCAAATGGACTGCCACATACGGATGTATATAGACATATTTTAGAGTGTAGATTCGCTCATTTTGCTCTGTATGTAGTCACTTGTTGAAATCTCTAAAAGACTAATATTTAGGAACAGAAGGAGTATTTTTGAATTCGTGTCATACATGCATGGTTTGGAAAAATAGATGCACTATACTTATTGGATTGCTGTTGTGTTTGTGTGTGTTCGTGTGTGTGTGTGTGTGTGTGTGGTCGTATGCTTGATATATACAAAGTTTTCTCACCACCATACCGTTCATCTTTTAAATTTGAATTTGCAATGAAAAACTTACTAGGGATACCATGAAATGTGAAATCCACGTTGAGATCACTATATCACAAACTCACTCTAATTCAAGAACTCGTCATAAATCAATTACCACGTTGAGATTACTATTTGCAAGGAAAATACGGGCATTGTAATACACATAGATTCGTTCGGCAATTTAAAAGATTCCTTTCGTATTCTTTTTTTGAGGGATCCTTTCGTATTCTCGAATGGTAGGACCCAACGGCATACTAGCCAGACCTTGGCTCGTGTTGATCCTCAAAAAAAAAGGGCTCATGTCCTTCTAGTGGCGTGCGTGGTACACACGTTGGCCAACCCCAACCAGTCGAGCCTTCGCGTTTCGAGTCGAAATATCTGGCGGCCAGAATTCCAGCCCTAGGAAATTCCCCTCATGTCCCCGGTCCATAATGACTACCGATGAACAATGGAGGGATGCTTTAGTAACTAGACAATGTTACCTACCGTGCCGAGCACAGTTCAATTCCCTCGGTCGCCGCTACCAAGGTCACCCGTCAACTGCATTGCCTAGTACTACTACTACACTAGGATGAACACAGAATTGAGCCCGTTTGTTCGTGCCTACTAGTACTTGAGTTTATATATACCCCTAAAAAAACTTGAGTTAATATATCAGGCAATGCACTGGTACGAAGGGATTATCCTTTTACTCTGCATATATAACTTGTCTGAAGTCTAACTAGGCAAAATGTTTGACCAAATCCTTTCTTAAGAAATACAGCAGGAAAGATGTATCGCTTGAAAATTTATTGCATGATGCAGGTTATGATATTGCTTCGAATCCTGGATTTTAAATTTCAGAAAATCCAAAAGTGACCAGAAATTCATGAAACTGAGCATGGTCACGTGATATGGCACAACTATTCCTACGTAATTTTTTCTACAATTTGAGACAAGCTGCTTATGAGAAGTTGCACAAATGAAGAGCCAAGGTATTTTGGAACAAAGACCTGTCACGTTAAGGCGAACGTTTTCACTATTGAAACCGTGGGCGTTTACGTGTCGCCACGAGTCCCGCTTCTCATCGGCAGGTGCCGTCCGAGCAAGCGTGTGAGTCGATAGGAGGCATGCGAGCAGACCGCTGCGTCGGTTGACAGGGAGGCGTGCGAGCAGACCGCTGCACAGGCACACTGGGAGGCGAGCCCTTTGACCAGGCTCCGCCGCCCACCTTCGTCCCAACTGCTCCCACTTTTAATGTCGTCGGCGCCGCAGTTTAAAATCAACCCCGCACTACCCGGTATCGCTACAATCTTATCTCCTCCCTTCCGATTCTCCTGTCGTCTACCTCCAACCAGCCTGACCTAATCGTACGCCATGCCGCATCACGATGGTCCGCCCTTAATCTTCCAGTTTCTTGAGGAAGACACCCAGCCGGAGTCTCAAGAACATAAGGTGCTTTGGGACAAGCTTGAACCGGCCTTGCGGGAAGATGCCGCGCCTATCCCCGCTCCTGTTCTAGCTCCCGTCGCCCCGACTGTGCCAGCACCCATCCCCGTGGCATTGGTGGGCTGGGAGCCGCACATTGTCACCGAGCTTGATGCCACGGGGTTCCACGAGGTCCCCGCCAACTTTCACGCGCCCGTGCACCTGCCAGCGCATGCGCTTGCGCGTGCACTGACGTGCGCGCCCGTGCCGGTGCCCGTGCACACGAATGTCTCCGCCATGCCGTTGCCAGCGCCTATCCCCGCGCGGGTGCCAGTGCCCCCCTCAGCGGCATGGATGGCCGCCGTCGACTGCTTCCTTGCACTAACGCCAGTCGCCTCCTCCCGGCAGTTGACTTGCTCCTAGAGACCGAAGTCCAGAACATTGTGGCCTTCCTTGAAGCTAGGGCCAACGTCCAGGAGTACACCAACAACGGCACAAGATGCCGCCGTCGCCGTCGGTCAGTGGCCCGACGACACACAGAGCACGGCAGAGGAGCCGCTTCCCACCGCAAGACGCCCCCGCCGCCACCGCGTAATCTAAATTTGCCATGAAAAACGTTCGGATTGCCATGCTTAAAATCCGAACGTTTATCATTTCCATTTATTTTAGATCATCGTCGTATGAATGTAAAGTCGGAGTCAGACTAAATGAAATCTATGGTTTGATCGATTGAATGTTCTACTAGAGCCGTATCAAATTAAATATAAAACATCATCAAGCCACATGTATTCCTTCTCATCCAACGACCTAGACTGCTTCAATGTTGAGCGCTCAACACGTTTAGCGTGTAGTTAATTTCATGCCAAAAATAGTGCTAATCACATAATAACACGCAAATAATATCCTACTTAATATTCGCATGCACTTAATATACTTCCAAATTAATATGCATTGCACGTACACATTGACTAGTACTACTAGTACATGAAACTGGTGCCGTAACTTGTGAACGCGTCCAGATATGGTCAACGGCAACATCGCCCGTGAGTTCTTTGTGTTTGCCCGTGCGTCTAAACGCAGAAGGGGAGGAGAGAGAGAGAGAGCACACATGGAACCCACCAGTAAGTGAAGGCAAATAGTACTACATGCTAACGAGCCGGTCCCACTAATGTACTAAAAATAATATTACATGTTATCCATTAAATAGGATGTGGTAATATAAAAACATTATATGAACAAAGGGGGGTACAACAAACATTGCTGTTCTACGTATGTTGCCTATTGACGTGCGACTTGAAGGGCCTGGTCGCATGTTCGATCCTCGTCCTTTATTTTTTAATTTGTATATGGGTCCAAATTTGTTTCATGACAGGTGGGCCTCTCGGTGTGTAGTTTGTAGCACTTTAATTTGTGGGTCGAAATTTGTTCCATTCCAGGTGGACTATCGGTGTGTAGTTTTGTAGCTTATTTGTAATATTTAAAGAGAACAACATAGTTTTTTGCAATAATACCATGGTGCGACATTGAAGGCGAGAAAGGACGTGCGAGAGAGCAATGACCGAGCCAGAGGGAAATCAGTTGGGGGAGGTGCGGGGGTTGCAACGGTGTTCGGAGTAGTTGTGGGCCAAATGCTACGAAAATATAATCTAAACCCACCGGAATAAATGCCTACACAAATTAATCCAAGGTTGGAGTCCCCCTCGCAATGTAAATAGCTTCGGCTTTGCGAGGGATGGAGAGGTAGCTTCAATGTGTGGAAGATACGGCGTGAGAAAGCGAGGTCAATCGAGAGACATATAGATAGAGAGACAAAGTGAGTGTGGTCCGACATTCATTGAAAAGAAATATATGCTCTGGAGAGATATTATCGGATTGAGCTTTTGGGAAGGGTGAGGGCGGTAAGATAGAGCTTGAGAGATGATCCAACCACATACATGTAGATATATTTTGTGCGTTGGAGGAAGCAAGGTTAATCGATTACATATATAAAGGGAGAGAGATTGAGCGAGTGTGGGTCGTCGTGCGACCAAAAGAGTGCGACGGGTTGGAGAGAGTGACCTAGATAGACAATGTGCATGAGAGAGTATAGAATATGAATATGTCGGTTTGGGCTCAAACATGGAGATATATCGTTTGTGTCCGAGAAAGAGCGAGGTCAATCGAGACATACAAAGAGAGAGAGAGAGAGAGAGAGAGGGAGAGCGAGCGAGCGAGAGAGAGAGAGAGAGAGATTGAGCGAGCGTAGCCTGCCATGTGGTCGAAAGAGTGGGGGCGGCTTGGATGGACTGTCCTAGATAGACAATCTGCGTGAGAGAATATAGAGTGTGTCGATTGAGGCCCGAACAGGGAGATATATCATTTGTGTGTGAAAGAAAACGAGGTTAATCGAGACTCGGATAAAGAGAGCGAGATTGAGCGAGTGTGGCCCGCCGTGTGGAAGAAATAGTGAGACAGTCTCGAGGTAGTGACCTAGATAGACAACGTGTGTGCGTGCACACGAGAGGTTGGGGGGCTAGATAGGCAATGCATGTATCTAGCGAGAGAGGGTGGAAGGGAAAGAGAGAGAGAGAGAGGGGGAGAGCTCGGCATGGGGTGCAATGGCGGGTGTGTGAGGTAAATACATTTGGTAACAGAGTGGAAAAAGGGGGTTGTGTAGTTGAGAGAGTTAGAGATCGAAACATGGAGAGAAAGAATGAACATGTGTCGGAAACCGATAGCTTCCTAAGGTGGTTAAGAGAGGAAGATTGACCGATACAGGAAGTATGTAGCGTGTGTGCCGAGGGGGGGGGGGTGGCGCTAAAAACAACATTTGAATGTAGATAGTATGAGACTTAATATCAATGTTTCAATTCCGTGTACATTGTAAGATTTGAACCGATGACCATACATATGGGTAATTATTTCGAATTCGTGCCATATTAGGTTTCGAAAACTTGACATTGACTCGATTGTTGTGCTATTTTATAGGTCATATGTTTGAATCCATCCAAAGTTTTCTCACTACCATGGTGTTCATCATGTACATATGAATTTGTATTAAAAAAGTAGCATGGATACCGTGAAATGCGAAATCCACGTTAGAATTGGAGTCTGCTATGTGACACACACTCTAATTCAAATAACTAATTATGCGACACACTCTAATCCACGTTAGTGTGGATACCCTTTCGATTTTTTTTTCAAATAACTCCTCATTAATTAATTTATAGTATCTCGTTTCGAATGACTAATTATTTGCAAGGAAAACACGGGCATGGTAATACATACAGATTCGTTTGCAAATGAAAGAAGATTTGTTTGCATTCTCAAATGTAGGTGCACCAGGAAGACCAGGGTTGTGTCATGGTGGTCGCGTGTGTCTTACGGACGCTTAGCACCCGGCCACCCACCCCCTCCCTCCCTCCCCCTCCTCCCCCCAAAAAAGAACGACGACAAAATAAGTTCGCGCTTCTATGTTTCGGATTGAAATATCTGGCGGCTCCAATTCCAGCCCTGCAAAATCTCCCTTCTCTGTTGTCCCCTTCCGCGCCCAGATTTCTCAAATCCCTAATTCGCCGCCAACCCAAGCAAAGTTCAAATCGCCCCTCATCTCATCTCTTTCCCCACCTCTATGCTGGACGACGACGACGAAGACGACGGTCACGCTTCACCACCGCACCGGAGCTACCTCATCTACGCCCTCGTCCACCGCATCGGGTGGTCCACCGACAACGTCGGCCGCCGCAACCGACGTGCCTCACAGACACTGACTTCCACCGCATCAGGTGCGCTTCACCGACGCCGCCTCACACCTAATCTGGGCTACTTCACCGAGCACATCGTCGCACCTCCGCCCCCCGAGGCCGTTGGGGCTTCACCAACGGTCTCATCCATCGCATCGTAGCGCTCCGCTGCCACTCTAGATCTGCATCCATGCACGGCCAGCCAACGCCAGCACATCACCCTCAACGGCTCTGAAGTGACCCGCACTCTAGCTAGGCAAGCATGCCCAAACACCGGCCCGAACTAGGTATCCACACATCACTCCCTTATGCACTGTTCCGATGATGTTTGGATATCCTTTCACTTCTCTCTTAGCTTACATGCCTATGCAACTCTGACTTTAACTCTTGTTTCTTCTGGAGATATCATCTGAAACAAGCAAAACCATTTTTTAGCGAAGCATGACGGCGCTACGGGATCTGGTACACATCCTGCACACCCGTATAACCTTGTAAGTATCTGTCCTCCGGTACAACAGCAAGGTCGATTCCTCTTATTTGATCAACCATTCGCCGTGTCAAAAATGCAGAGGGGGATGCAAGGAGCACAAGTCCTGCACATCCAAGCAAGTGGTAACATGGACTTGTACATGGAACATCCCAAGCGCAAGCAGAGCTGCAGTGAGCCTGTACAACGAGCTAGCATAAGTCCCTGCATTTCATTTAATTCGTACTGGCCTGCGTGTATGATTTGTGTGCAGTGGCGGATACACGAATTCAAGTTACCAGGGGCGAACATTTAACTTAAAAAATACGAACGCACTTGCACTCTGGAAATCAATATAACCTGAGAAATGTGAAGCTACATGCACTTTGAAAACCAGCTAATGATCCAAAGTAGTTCAGATTATAAAACACTAAATGATGCAAGCACCAATAAACACAAAATGCAACATGGTGTACAAGGACTACTAACATGGTCTATACCTGCTTGAATTATTCGTTCTCTGGCTGAAAATATCGAAGTGTAATTGCACCTATAACCAGTGCGCAAACTGCATATCAATATAGCTATCCTGCACAAGTATGCCAATAGTTTCAAACAATAGATTAGAAAAGTATTTATGCTACGTTGTCATGATACGGGGACTTTCTGGTAGATGGCCTCGACGTTTCCTGAAGCCATGAAATTGTACTATAATTTGCTTGTCATCAATGCTTGCAAATCTCTATGTCTCTCTCAACATAGCAGATCATCATTAGAAACTAAATCCTTCAATGGGAGCTTGCAAAATGCTTGCATTAGATCCCTCATTAGACACTATATGTTCATCACCAGGAGCATGTAAAATGTTTGCATCAAATCCTTCATTAGCAGTCTGTTCATTAGACACTTCAGGCTCAAGAACAACATGAGCTTGTATGTTTGCACCGGAAACTTGATTAGATACATCAGATTCAGTATTGATTGGGGGAGTTATAAAATAAGCAGAAATTGGTTTCATTTTCTCATAGATTCCCTACATACAAGCAGTTTCACAACACCGTCAGGTTTAACTATTGGCCAGAAATTGAACAGTTGAATTAGATATAATCAGGGATGTGATGTACCTGCTCGTTGCGCATGCTGCTCTTGCAAGCTGCGACTGTCCGTTTGCGCAAGCTCGATGCCATGCCCGTGCTGCCGCCACTACCTCCCACACAGGCTACACCCAGGGCTGGATCTTCATCTTCTTGTCCTTCCACTCGCTTGAAGCCTGGCGACCGCCCTCCAACGAGGGCGCGAGGAAGTGCTGTGTTGGTCTGTCCAGCGGCGGCTAGGTTAGGAGCGAACCAGACTGGAGGCTGGAGGGAACAAATTGGGATTTTTCCTGCTGTCGATTGATATGGGAGGCGCTCGTTTTGGCCGTGAGCCTGCTATAGGGCCTGCCTTGCACTTACGTTATTGGCCCATACAAATTGAAACATTTTTCTTCAGTTTTTACATTGCCTGCTCGTGCGTTGGGACGAACATAACTAGCCTGGGCCAACCTAGACGACTCAAACTAGGTGCACACTTTCCAGCCACCCGAGGCGGCCGCCCATACCAGCCCCTACGGTGGCGTCGCCCCTTTTTGCGTGTATGATTGGGGTAGTGAAAAATATTCTAGTGGCGCTTTTGATTTACCCACAGAATGGTTGAATTGCTTGTTTCTATGAACTGAGTTCGCCAATAATGTGAAGGATGCCAGCCGTTCATCCTATTGTAGATTTCTTAGATCTCGATATGCCAAATGTAATCACATGAAATATATAGTAAAAGCCAGTGTGATGTGTGTGGCTACAACTAGTCTGAATACACATCCTCATATAACATATCAAAGACGCACCATCTTACCAGATTAACCATTCGACTTACCAATGCAGTGTGGAAAGAAAGAAGTATTGGGACTGCGTATCCAAGAAATTGATGCCATGGACTCCTTCGTAGAACCTTGTAAGCGAAAAAGAAGTTGCAGTGTGCCTGTACAAAGAGCTAGCGTAAGTTCAGTTACCTGCTTCTCGGAATTTTAGTTAGCCACTTATTGCAAAATTGTTCAATTATGTTGCTTGGCTTAATTTAGTTTGCTACTGATTACATAATGCCATAGCCTGTTAATCCTATTATAGACTGCGCCTATCTATGTGTTTGATACTTACTGTTAAGAATTACCTATTTGCCTGAACTTAAATAGCTACTTAAGCACGTAGATAGCTGGTCATATGTACTTCTAGGGTGCAGCAGAATTCACGTGTAATTTACGTTCTGATACCCTGTTTGTTTAAATGGTTTGCTGTTATCACTTGTAGCACTAGTAATGTTTGCATGTTCATAGATAGACAACTGTCAGGTTTATATGAGGGACACTGTCTTTTTAACTTATTTCTGTGTTGGAATCATTTTGCTTACATCAAAGAAATTTACAGATTTCTGTGTTGCTGGTAAACGGTACTGACATGTTACTTTAATACGTTGCCAAGAACTTGTTAGTTTTACTAGTTCATGTGTAATTAAATACATTGCCAAAACTGGTTAGTTTTACTAGTTTGATGTTAGTTTCTTATGGCTCTTGCAAAACTTTATTTATTGATTGCTAACATTCAAGTTTGCAGGATCCAACTGAAACACCGTTGGCACAACAGGTATATTTTTAGAAACTTCCTTGTTTACCTGGTTTGCTGCTGTAACTTGTTGCTGTAACCATCTTACCAACTTCAAGTTTTCAGGATCCAATTGGAAGTCCAATTGCACAGCAGGTACATTTTCAAAAATATATTTGTGTAACAGGTTTGCTACTGTAACGTGTTGCTCTAATCAAGTTACTGACTACCCAACTTTTCAGGATCCAAGAGAAACTCCAATGCCACAACAGGTTCCTTTTGCAAAACTTGTTTGTTTAACTACTTTGCTGCTGCAACCGGTTGTTCTAATCATGTTCCTGGCTACTCAACTTTTCAGGATCCAAGAGAAACTCCAATGCCACAACAGGTACCTTTTGCAAAACTTGTTTGTTTAACTGCCACAGCTGGTTACAATGATGTTAATAACTACTTTTAGCATCCAATTGAAACTCTTTATTTCCTTGTTTGTTTAACTGGTTTGCTGTTATAACTCCCAGTTTAGATGTTTTGCTAACTTCAACTTTTCGGAATCCAATCGGAACTTTAATGGCAAAACAGGTTAGCCCAAGATCAAAGAGCGAGGTCCCCATGGACGTTGTATCATCCCACAGCAGTGGCACCGGCCCAATCGTGCATCATGAATTGCCAACTGCTGATGCTCTAGAGGCTAAACTAGTGGTAGAATGAGATTCTGCTTCTGCACTTAGAGATGAAGTTGACATGTTGAGGAAGCAAACAGCACAATCACAAGCATTTCTCAAGACAACCATTAAATATTTGGTGGATTTCAAAATGAAGCAAGCTGAGACTGACCGCATTGTTAAGGTCCTGAAGGAAAAAAGGAAATTAAATTCCCACTTGGTAAATCATAGGTGAAATGTTCTTTCCATTATTGAATAACCTTTGTGTTGTTTGTTCATGTAATCGATCAAACCATTTGTTTTAGAGATCATGTAATACTTGTTTTTTGTTTTTTGGTTTGTAATTTTATTTGAGCACAAGTCTGTATTAATTGATAAGACTCGGAGCCATTTCATTTTGATTGCTGTGCCAGACCTACAAATATGCCAATCGTGCTGAATGTACATTCAGCAATAATAGTAGTATAGATGGACCATAAGTGGCACGCATCGGAAAGGGCCAAGATGCTGTACTAGCTTCGCTAAAAAAAGGATGCTCTTCTAGCAAAAAAAGTACATCGGCCTGGCTTATGTATGTTAGTTGATATTATTGATCCATATACTCAATAAGTGTTTATATGTTTGTTAGTTTTGTACATTCTTGGTTGATTGACTCGTATTTGAATCTTGATACATCGCTTGTGTACATATCTAAGTGGGAGTACACATTATGCTGCATGTGACATTTGAGTTGGACATAAAGTGTTCCGAATATTCGAATTCACCTTAAACTGGATTCTAGCTTCTAAATTTGAGTATCGGCATTTGTAAATCATATTCATATATGACAGTGGAATACATCTTTGTCGTGCTTTTGAAGATATATAAAAACACATAGAATGATTTATAAAGATTCGTATAGGAATACAAAATGGATTCGAATTTAGTTGCCAGGGTAAACGTGGATGCTTATTGTCCCAAAATCCGAAAGAAGCTGCAAAATGTCCACTCCCACATCGGCTTCCCGAAGCCAAGTGTTCGGGAGATGGAAATTACTGTCTACCCCTTACACGGACAATCCATCGGCCCGATTTCCACTGCTCTCAATAGGGGTAGGTTAGTAACTTCAATTAGACGTGACACGACCGCCTCTGAGCCCATTCCGACACGGTGGGCGCCAAACATGGGCGGCAAAACACATTTGATTCAAGCTCGTTCGAAAGGCCTCTGTTTCTCCCTCTATTTCCCCATTCATACATGATGGGCTGCAAAACAAACTCGCCTCGGCCGAAATCGATGTAGGCAAATATTTCCAATAGGGGCAGGTTTGTAACTTCACTCAGATGTGACACAACCGCCCTACCTGTCAGCCCCTTTCATACACCGTGGGCGCCAACCATGGGCGCCAAAACACCCTCTCCTCGCCAGAAATCGCTCTGGGCAAATATTGGCGAGATGCGAGATTACCGTCCTATCCCCAACCGATGGGACGTCCAAATTTTAAACGGGGGCTAATTTCGTAACTTTCCCATATTTTAGACAGGCGCGTCCCCAAAACATGGTTCCCCATACCTCTCCCTCCATTTTCCCATTCATACACCATCCGCGCTAGAACACCATCCCCACACCAACCTCCTCCGTCCGCCACCCCATCCATCGCCGCCGTCCTCCACCCCATCCATCGCCACCGTCCTCCACCATGCCGGAGCGCCTACCAAGACTGCATCGTCCACTGCTAGAGATGGACGTTTCTCATCCACGGCGATGGACCAAGAGCCTTGCATCGCGTACTCTCGCTTCATCGGCACCGTCGTCCTCTTTGCTGGGGCTGCTCACACGACCTTCTCTTCCACCGCAATGAGACTTATCCCCCGATGCACCCGTCTAGGCTCGCAGATCTGCTTCAACGCCACCGACAGCCATCGCACCCCCGATGCCTACACGGCGCCGCAAGAGAGGTGGTACTTCATATATCCTCAACTTTTTGATCTCAACCAGAAAATAGATCGTAACTTGGTTACTGTACTTTCTTTTCAGCTCTTAGAATTTAATTCTTAGTTCAAAGCAAACAATGGATGCTAAATAGCATTTCTCCGGTTTGCAGCTTTAAATCTGCCACGGCACAGTCATAATAGGGTTTAATTGATCATGTTGGTTCCGTGGTGGTTTCTTTAATAGAAATCGGAGGGGAAACCCTCTTTTGCTAAAAAAAATGCTAACAGAAGAACACTCAGGTGTGTATCTCTACAGGGTGCCCATGGTGGGCCGCGGCCCACACTGGGATTTTGGGTCAGCCCATGCCCCGATTCCCCTCTGTTCTGCTGCGCGCTTCCGATCTCTACTCGCCCCCAGCCGCCTGCCTCGCCGGTGACTTGCCATCTCCGGACGGCATGACTCTAGGAGGAGACGCCGGACTAACAGGAGGTCAGGAGCCGCTTGCCCAACAGCGTCACCGCTGCACGGGTGCGCCGCCGTGCCTACCTTCCCAGTCCGTTCAGGGCTCAGGCGTGCAGCACCCACTAAGCCAACCCGATTTATCCTGAGATACGTCCTCAACACTCAACAGCCACTCCTCATCACCCATTTTCTAATTGATTCATTACTCATTAGGCAGAACTGTCATTAGGGTTTGTTGTGTGCTGAGTGCTACCTACACTTAATGGTTTAGATGTATTTCAGTAATCTTTAGTACCTGTAAAGTTCACAGGGTTTCAAAATTCTGGCCCTAGGAACAGACACTAGTCATTTTGGATTGTTGGTCGTAGTGACATTGACCCAGATTACTACTGCAGGCCAGGTTTGTTGACAATTTTACTTGTCTTTCTTACTCATTCGATATGGTATCCAATTATTCACGTCGATTAGGTGCAAACAATAAGTGCTAGACAAACTTCTCGATTCAGATTTTAGACGGTCTATTACTACAGTTACAATTCTGCATACTTGTCCTAGTAAGCTCACAAGTAAATGATTGATTCACTACATCTATGCTTGCCTTGTCATATTTGTTGTCAATATTGTTTTAGGGTGGACCACCCTGTTTCAAAATACTGGAACCAGAGAGATGAGTGAATAGTATTTCTCTGTGTGATCTCTTCCATCATGTGTGAGCAACGAAAACTGCATTGTATAGAAACAGAGTGTCATTTCTAGCTTTTACATAGACTACAATCTTTTACATGGAATACAATCTGCCTACTTGCTATGCGTCGCACTACCAGCACTCCACCCTTGAAGCTAAACATTATGCCACTCATAATTCCTTAGTTTATTTGTTCAAATACGAATTTGATATGATTCTAATGTTCCTACTTCAGTTTTGAAATGTGTGTCTGCCTGTTATAGAGACATAAGAGGTTTGTATTTCTGTGTGGTCTGGTCAGCACGGCTAGGGGGTGAACTTTGCATATGTAGGGGTTTATAGGGAGACACTCTTCGAGTTGAATCCGCAATGCATTCCATAGATAATCTGACTACTTTTTATGTTTTCATGAATCTCAGATTCTGAACAGCATCATAATGATTATGAGCTTGCGCGCATGAAAAGAATAAAGCAGAACAATGCCATGGCTGTCAAACTTGGCATTAAGGGACTGAAATCAAGTCTGGATGCAATGCAAACGCTCTCCACCTACAGAATCATGCTCATAATATGATCCTAACAGTGATTCTGAGCTAGAGGGAGACCTAAGTCAATGTAGCTCCCTAGTGGAGGAGTCAGAGGCAGATGCCCTATCTTATTCACCCATCAAGGTGCTTGCTCTAACTTTCCAAGGTTATATTGGTCGCACATATCTTGCAACTGATGCTTTGCATTGCTTCTACTTTGTTGCACTGCCATTAGCTTAGTTTACACATTGTGTATGTGAATACGCCCTGCCTATCCATTTTCAGTACATATTCCATCTGTCATCATACCATATTTATCCATTGAAATGCTGTTCTTGTGTATCAGGCATTCAAAAGGAAGAGGGTGATTGCTGATCGCGGAGGAGCACGAGCAAAGTATTTGGAAAAGGTAGTGACACCTGATAAATCAAATAGCCCATTAGGTGTAGTTGCAATGTCACCTGACCCACAAAACACCCCAACACTAGCAGACTCTAGCCCTACTACACTGGTCATTTCTGATGCCCCAACTCAGCAGACCCCAACTGCAGCAAATAGTATGATGATGCCCCTTGACATAGCACCAGCTCTACGATGCAAAACCCCCATTCCATGAAAGAGTACACCAAATCCAGTTGCCAAATCCCTTTTCAAACCAGAGAGAGCCCCAATTGCAGCAAATAGGACCCTGTTCCATTTCTTCCCAGTTCAGAAGATGAAGCTTATATTGTTGTCAGGAACTTTGTGCGCATCTTTCCTTCATGGAAAGATTATACCGCAGACACAGAACAATTTCCAGTCTTCCTCCGCAACTTACGCGTAAGTAATGTACTAATGTTATTCATGGTAATTACTGCATATGTTTCTGCTGACAGAAGACACAAGATTTCATTCTTTTAAATAGGCGAGGACCAAACTGGATTGTCAAGATGAGCAAGGGTTGGTTGCGGTTTTCAAGCACTCGTTGATGAAGTATCGTTCCTACCTGAGGCAAGCGCACTTTGATCGCAAGCCTCTAAACGAAATTTCTGTAAAGTCTCCGGTGCTACATTTATCAGATAGCGACTGGAATAATCTTGTTACACATTGGTATCGTCTGCAGCGTAAGGTACTGTCTATGATATCACATCACAATTTGAACTACATTTCTGCATTTGCCTTAACGTCTCACTTGTACGAAAACTGTTAGCAGAAGAACACTCATTCTCAAGGGACCACAGAATCTCGCAACTATACTGCACACTGCATTGCTCTTGTGAGTACCTCTTGCCCTGTATGACCATACTTACTTTCATAGCTGTTTGATTATGTAGCATCACCGCACATGTTAGCCTCGTTATCGTCCATTTGGTGGACATTATAAGATCCGTATGGACTCTTACATAAATTTAGAATCAACCCAATGCTTTTGAAGAGGTTTAGCTCTGCAGTCCTCTTGTAAGGACTGAACGTCGTCTATCACTGTACTTACATTAACAGCTACTCCCCCCGTCCCATAATATAAGAGCGTTTTGTACAGTACACAAGTGTTCAAAACACTCTTGTATTATGGGAAGAGGGATTGGTTCATTGTGTAGCATTCTGCATCTTATCTCCCTTGCCCACCATTGAAAAAGAAAATCAGATCTATATTTAATCTTACCAAAAAGTTGAATACACAGACAATGCCCGTGCAGAAGTGTAGCCCATTGCTCTTGTCAGTACATTTTGTCCTGTAACGCTTGTACTTTGTGGCACCCCGGCTCAGAGAAACCGGAACGCCCCGTATTCCAGCCCAGAGATCGAGGAGAAGTCTTCTGGAATACGGCACTGCTTAGCATAGAACAAACCAGCTTTCTATTATTACACGAATATGAATACAAGGTCTCCGATATTACAATGAATAACATCGGCACAGCGACACTACGCCATCCTCAGTTGCTCTATGCAAGCAGCAGAACAACTCGAAGTAGCAGAAAAACTATTGGCAGCGGAACAACGATGACGGTGGTGAACTCCACTCCGCAGGGACTCTGGCTGGAACGCTTATCCTAGCTCGTACGAACGGAAACCATGACAAGCAAGCAATCAAATCCGGCAAGACCTGCAAACTGGCATGACACGCCAGGTCAGTACATTGAATGTACTTGCAAGCTCACAATCCCCCCCCCCCCCCCCCCCCCCCCCCCCCCCCCCCCCCCCCCCCCCCCCCCCCCCCCCCCCCCCCCCCCCCCCCCCCCCCCCCCCCCCCCCCCCCCCCCCCCCCCCCCCCCCCCCCCCCCCCCCCCCCCCCCCCCCCCCCCCCCCCCCCCCCCCCCCCCCCCCCCCCCCCCCCCCCCCCCCCCCCCCCCCCCCCCCCCCCCCCCCCCCCCCCCCCCCCCCCCCCCCCCCCCCCCCCCCCCCCCCCCCCCCCCCCCCCCCCCCCCCCCCCCCCCCCCCCCCCCCCCCCCCCCCCCCCCCCCCCCCCCCCCCCCCCCCCCCCCCCCCCCCCCCCCCCCCCCCCCCCCCCCCCCCCCCCCCCCCCCCCCCCCCCCCCCCCCCCCCCCCCCCCCCCCCCCCCCCCCCCCCCCCCCCCCCCCCCCCCCCCCCCCCCCCCCCCCCCCCCCCCCCCCCCCCCCCCCCCCCCCCCCCCCCCCCCCCCCCCCCCCCCCCCCCCCCCCCCCCCCCCCCCCCCCCCCCCCCCCCCCCCCCCCCCCCCCCCCCCCCCCCCCCCCCCCCCCCCCCCCCCCCCCCCCCCCCCCCCCCCCCCCCCCCCCCCCCCCCCCCCCCCCCCCCCCCCCCCCCCCCCCCCCCCCCCCCCCCCCCCCCCCCCCCCCCCCCCCCCCCCCCCCCCCCCCCCCCCCCCCCCCCCCCCCCCCCCCCCCCCCCCCCCCCCCCCCCCCCCCCCCCCCCCCCCCCCCCCCCCCCCCCCCCCCCCCCCCCCCCCCCCCCCCCCCCCCCCCCCCCCCCCCCCCCCCCCCCCCCCCCCCCCCCCCCCCCCCCCCCCCCCCCCCCCCCCCCCCCCCCCCCCCCCCCCCCCCCCCCCCCCCCCCCCCCCCCCCCCCCCCCCCCCCCCCCCCCCCCCCCCCCCCCCCCCCCCCCCCCCCCCCCCCCCCCCCCCCCCCCCCCCCCCCCCCCCCCCCCCCCCCCCCCCCCCCCCCCCCCCCCCCCCCCCCCCCCCCCCCCCCCCCCCCCCCCCCCCCCCCCCCCCCCCCCCCCCCCCCCCCCCCCCCCCCCCCCCCCCCCCCCCCCCCCCCCCCCCCCCCCCCCCCCCCCCCCCCCCCCCCCCCCCCCCCCCCCCCCCCCCCCCCCCCCCCCCCCCCCCCCCCCCCCCCCCCCCCCCCCCCCCCCCCCCCCCCCCCCCCCCCCCCCCCCCCCCCCCCCCCCCCCCCCCCCCCCCCCCCCCCCCCCCCCCCCCCCCCCCCCCCCCCCCCCCCCCCCCCCCCCCCCCCCCCCCCCCCCCCCCCCCCCCCCCCCCCCCCCCCCCCCCCCCCCCCCCCCCCCCCCCCCCCCCCCCCCCCCCCCCCCCCCCCCCCCCCCCCCCCCCCCCCCCCCCCCCCCCCCCCCCCCCCCCCCCCCCCCCCCCCCCCCCCCCCCCCCCCCCCCCCCCCCCCCCCCCCCCCCCCCCCCCCCCCCCCCCCCCCCCCCCCCCCCCCCCCCCCCCCCCCCCCCCCCCCCCCCCCCCCCCCCCCCCCCCCCCCCCCCCCCCCCCCCCCCCCCCCCCCCCCCCCCCCCCCCCCCCCCCCCCCCCCCCCCCCCCCCCCCCCCCCCCCCCCCCCCCCCCCCCCCCCCCCCCCCCCCCCCCCCCCCCCCCCCCCCCCCCCCCCCCCCCCCCCCCCCCCCCCCCCCCCCCCCCCCCCCCCCCCCCCCCCCCCCCCCCCCCCCCCGAGGAGGCAGGGGGGCGCGATGCAGGGGCGCGGCCGGCGCCGTCCCGGCCAACTCCGGCCATCCCTGGCCAGGGCGAGGCCACCAGCGGGGGCGGCTGGGCCTGGCGCGCCCATCCAGGAGGGAAGCGGCCACCGGGGATGGAAGGGGAGATGGCGACGGGAGGAGGCAGGGGTGGCGGTGGTCTTCGGGGCACGGCCCAAGAGAGGCTCCAGCGAGGGGGCAAGGGCACGGGGAGAGTCGCCGGAGTGTGGGGAAGACGATGGTGGTGGCTACAGGTAGAGGAGGGCTCGGCTTTGGGTCAATTTAGGCCGAAGCTGAGGCAGACATGGCGGCCATGGAAGAGGAATGAGGGGCTCTGGAGCTCGAGGGAGAGGCTGGGGAGGTTGCTGGAGGTGGTGTGAGGCTGGTGGTGAGGTCGAACGGCCTCGGGGTGGGCTATATATAGGCAGGGCGAGAGCACGGCCTCGGGTGCCGCCGCTCACGCTCGGCCAAGGCTCTGGCGACGGCAGCGATCACGGGGAGGCACGGGAACGCGACGAGGGAGGAGCGGACAAGCCGCAGAGGTCACGGAGATGAGCAGCGCTCGAGGACACGAGGAGGAAGAAGACACCGAGGAGAAAAACGACGGTCGGCTACAGCACATCCATGGGCGCGCGGCGACGAGAGCTGACGGAGGGCTTACAGAGGGGGAGATGGCTGCAAGAGGACGGCGACGACGTGGTAAAACTGCTGGACACACTCACGCGCGCGAAGCCGACGAGAGGAGGGGCCGGAGCTAGAAGACGCCCTGGACGCGGCCAACGCCAGCAGAGCGCGCGCATTGCATGCCAAAGCTCGTGATCACCGCGTGCACTGATGCACACAGTGCCACACGGCCGGCCAAACGATGTCTGGGGGTTTGTCCTTCCTGGGTAGGTTGCAACTGAGGTGGTCATTTGGTGAAAAGCTCTGAGGTTAAATGGTAAGTAACCTCTGAAGTTTACTGCAGTAAACTTGAACGTGAACTGCTGATCAACAGGAAGGAGTTTGGGAGCAATGGAGTTGTCTGCGAGGTTTAGGGTAAGAAGGACTTTCATCCTGGTAACTTTGAGAAGATTTGGACCAGTAATGAATATAGTTGCTTCACAACTGCATTTTTGGTCCAGAAATAAGATTTGGATGATGCACTCATATGGAGCATCAACTTGAGCTCAAATTTGGCATAGGATGATGATTTGATCATATAAAGATGCTGTCTAAGTTTCATACCAATTGGATTCACCAAAATGGTACTTGCTTCACAAACATCCTTGCTGACCAGAAACTTGCAATAATTTTGGAGAAATACTGGCTTAATGACATGGTGCCAAATTTTGTGGAGAGATGTTATTTGGGTAGGAGAACAATCTGGTAATTTATCAGGATTTTTGATGCAATAAAAATTATACTTGCTTCACAACCTGAAAATATTGCCAGAATCAAAGATTTGGGCCTGTGCTCACATAGTTGATTGGATTGGGCTGAATTTTGGAGGAGCATAATTATATGAGCACATGAAGAGGCATGCAAAATTTCAACTCATTTGGATGCTCCTAGCTAGTACTTCCTTCACAGTGGCTTCTGTTTGACAGAAACTTTGAAAAATCACTGAGGAAGATTGGCTAGGCAAATAAAGTTGAATTTTGGCATGTGGCAATGATTTGGACATAAAAGAATGCCCAACAAGTTTGGGAGCAAACAAGATTGGATAGGAGGTACTTCCTTCACAAAATGCCACTCTGGACAGAAATGAAGAATAACTATTGGAGAATTATTCTTGGGCTAGGACAGGAAAGTTTGGGCATATTTGAGCAATATATGACCCAAAGAAATTATGAGAATTATTTGGGAATTTTTGGACGGACAAAAATATAGGTTGCTTCACAACCTAGGGCAGACAGGGTTATTCCTTTAATAGAAAAAGGAATTTTCCCTAGAAAAAGAAATTAGGGTTTGGTCAAGCAGTGGAGTGATATGATCTTGTCATGGTTTTGAGAAAGATGAGCCACTAGGGAGGAGGAATGAGGATGATTTCCCAGGTGGCAAGGCCAGAGAACCACTCCAAAAAGAAAAACAGAGCAAAAACCAATAAATCAAAAAGAAAAAGAAAAGGGCCAAAAACCAGGCTGTTACAAACCTTCCCCCCTTAAAGAAATCTTGTCCTCGAGATTTGATTGCTTAGGGAACAAGTATGACTTTAGGACACCGTTTCCAACTCGGGTATCCTTTTTTCCTTTATTTATTGTTCCCCCAAGAATTTTAGATGATTAACTTACCTTGCTCTGGGGTGGCTTGCTTCACCTTTCCCAAATCCTGACAGGTTTTTGCTCATATACCAATTCCTTTTTACTGGCGTTGATTCTCCATACCCGGGGTGATATCCAACGGATCTGAGCATAAATTTTCTTTTGGTCATGAAAACCTTTTTACTCTTGTCATGGGGTTGCTTCAATCAAATGCAGGCCTTCTGGTTTCAATAAATGCTGAGAATTAATCATGGCCATCTTCTGACGGGATCTGACTGCTCAAAAGTGGTACAATTTATTTTGACTTATTCCTTTGGCTCGAGCATGAGATATGTACCAAAGATTCGGCTGCCTTTTGTCGTGAGCAATATAACAGGGTATAGACTTATAACTGTAGCATACCTCAAATATTAACATCTTTAGACTGTCCTGACAGGTATGCTGGTGGGACGATACTTTTCATGACAGGCTATCCGGGTACTAGGTTACACAAGTGGATATACCTGGTCTGAGCTGATTGTTCGATTGTTGATTTACCCATGTTGTCGGTATACCCAGATGTGGTAATAGGCTGTGCGATGCTTTACACTATCAGTGAAGTCAAACTGCTGAGGTTGCAAAAGAATCTTGGACTTGACGGAACAGATTTGGATATTCCGCACTAACCATTTTTAAGCGGGTCAGCGGGCTCTGAAGTCCTTGTAGAGCAGAGTAATCCACTGAGGGTATGCCTTTGTGGCTCCATATGTAATCTGGCCACTAACTGACTTGGGTATGCGGACCCTGATGGTCATGCAAAAATCATCATATCGTTGCTATCAGCCTCATCCTTTTGATGGTCATGATTTTCTTTTTCAGGATATCTTACTGAAATAAGTTGGCCACATATATCCTTGATTCTTCGTATGACCATGGTCGTGGCTAGGGCAATATTTTCTTCATTATCCCTGGTGCTTGGGTTCCGCACTTATATGACATATTCTCGGGGCTTGTAGCTGTACAGAGCTCTTTGTTGAGGCCAACCATACAAGAGTTCATGAGATCTCCTTGTCGGTGCGGGAATATTGGCCTTGGTGGCCACTGTCAAGACTGTTGATTTTGTGATGTCTTATACAGATCTTGTAGATCCTTGTATTACATAAGATGTGTATCTCTGCTTATCTTCATTTGCATGATTCATGAGGCTGTGGGATCCATACTTTCCTTAGGTATATCTGTTGGATCCTTGCTGTACCTCGTATGAGTGACTGATATTGGGGATGCATGCTCACCATATGTGTAAGAATCATATGCAACCGAACACTTGATCCTTGAGGTAGACATATGTTTTGACTGATTTGTGCTCCTGACAAAATTATTGCAAATCTGATCCTTGAAATGTACTGCCATCTATTGCCAACTCACCGCATAATCTCCGAGGATGGTGCAATAGTGTGGTACTGACGCGGACTAATTGGATTACAAGAGAAGCCATCCGAGTAGCTTGCTGAGGAAGACTTGTTAACTATTGCTCAAATCTTTTGTCTGGGTATCGTGCAGAAGAAGGCTCTATAGCTTACACACGAAGCTTGGCCTGATTATTGTGCTGGAGAAGCCTGAGTTCCGTACTTGAGAAGCTTCTCCTCGGGTTTGCTTGTTGAGAAAAATTCATTTCCGTCTGCCAGAAGCTTTTACCGAGGTATCTTGCTGAGAAAGACTGAGTATCTTGGACTAGAAATTGTTCTCATATCATGCTGAGGAAAATTGAGGAGCCTTGCATCATAAATTTCTCCCAATAACGTGTGGAAGAAGACTGAGTTTCTTACATCCAAAGCTTCATACTAATATGCAGACTAAAATCTACACACACGCCCATAATATTCGGTGGTGGATTATTTGCATGAGGAAATTTGTTTGACTGTCTTCCTTGAGCATATCACCTTTTGACTTTATTTCGGATGATAACATATCTCAAGCATCATGCATTGCTGAGCCAAAATTTTGTATATGATCCATACCTTTGACTGAAAATATACCGTTGATCTTGTACCTGACTTGCCTTGCTGCTGGCCTGATCATTACTACTGTGAGGATTTTGTACTGATGTAGACTTGAGTTATCCGTACTGTTGTGAGGAGTGCCCACTAATGCAAAATTGATTATCAGTCTCAAAATCAGATATTTCCCATTTTACCGCAGACGACTGAGAATTTCATTCTGTATAGCTGAGTTTCCAAATATTTGAGCTCCTTATCACTTCTTCGAGTCCGATGTCAGTTGATGAGCAACTCTATATAGGGGAAAAATAATGTAACACCGGGGCCCAAAAAAAGAAAGAAGCAAAAGAAAACTCAACTAAACAAAAGCACACAACAACAATAATTCACACACAATCAATGTCACATATTACTGCTAGTCACACAATATGCATGCCTACTTAAGCACACAAATCTCGCGGGATCTCCGGTTCTACGATCTAGCATGCTGTGACGGTGTGCACGAGGACAAATATGTGTGGAAGAATTGGTGTAAACAGCGCTACACCAAGTGCTAGCTTAGCCGGGCAGCAACCTGGACTAGCTCGGAGGCGAGGACGCACTCAATAAACCTGTAGTGGGACATGAAAGTCGCAACCACATTATTATCAAGCATACGGAAAAAGATCCGTACTCGTCCAAGAAATAGGATAGCTAGGAAAAACTGAGGCTGCTGACAGTGCCCTTTCTTGATAACTAAGATCATTAAGGGTTGCCAACATGACAAAATGAAAGAGCAATTTGGGATAGAAGCATGTCCCTCACCGAAATGATAGACGGGGCTGAAAGGAGGATATCGGTGAGATACCTGAGCACCATTTTTGCAAACAGTGTCGGGATCACTTGGCATCACTCTGCTGGGACAGAAATGACACCAAACACCAAAGAACGAGCAAGAAAAGAAAACTGGAGAAATGCAACAGCCGAGCTGTAGTGGATCCGAACTGATGCCAGCTACACTCACCAGATAAATCGTTAGCAAAAAATACTAAGGCTATATGCATGCTATGCAACAAACAAATGCAGCAACCAAATGCAATAAACAAACCAGACTTTAAACTACCGATTTCTACCGGTTTCTACCGCTCACGCTGACTAGGGCGTCCTACAGCCAGACCTGCTCTGATACCAAGCGCTGTGGCACCCCGGCTCAGAGAAATCAGAACGCCCCGTATTCTAGCCCAGAGATCGAGGAGAAGTCTTCTGGAATACGGCACTGCTTAGCATAGAACAAACCAGCTTTATATTATTACATGAATATGAATACAAGGTCTCCGGCCTCAGTTGCTCTATGCAAGCAGCAGAACAACTCGAAGCAGCAGAAAAACTACTGGCAGCGGAACAACGACGACGGTGGTGAACTCCACTCCGCAGGGACTCTGGCTGGAACGCTTATCCTAGCTTGTACGAACAGAAACCACGACAAGCAAGCAATCAAATCCGGCAAGACCTGCAAACTGGCATGACACGCCAGGTCAGTACATTGAATGTACTTGCAAGCTCACAATAACCAGAAGCATTCAAGCCATACAACAACATGGCAATTACAGGTTAAACACGGATTAACATTATATCATCAGAACAACATGGCATGAACAACATGAACATAATACAGCTAGAACAATATGAACGTGGCATGAACATATAAATCTGACGATACTAGCATGCAACATGATGACACTATATGCACCACTTATTCTGCTCGGGTTATCTCGTAACCATCACATGCAGCACTTACCAACCTTGGACATCATCATGATCATCTCAGGATCAAATCAAGCTTGGTATAAACAATACCGTAGTAATCATTAAATAACCACAAAGAGCTTGATCTTTACCCACGATTCTCGCACAACATCACGAATATCCAACAACTCGGTATCCTCGATACCACGGTGATCATTCACGGATCACAAACGGAACCACTCTGGGCTCAACGGGTTACCTCGTAACCAAACGGTGATCATTCACGGATCACAAATGGAACCACTCTGGGCTCAACGGGTTACCTCATAACCAAACGGTGATCATTCACGGATCACATAACCAACTTATCTCATCATCGAACCGGGGTTGTTATTAAGCAAGTTATTATTAATACTGTTGACCCATAGTGTGACCGACATGAACTGGGCCCTTATCCACGGGCACGGCTATCAATAGATTTAGTATACACTCTGCAGAGGTTAGCACACTGTAACCACACCACGAAACCCATGGCCTCGCACTCCCATTCGGGTGGACCAATGGCGTTCCGATAAAACCGATCTACTGCCATGACACTCTCCCGGCCACTCCGACTCACTCCCCACTGGGCTAGTCCTGGGTGGCCCCGTGTCTACCAAAGACACCAACGGCCACCGTCGTGGCAAAGCGGCCACCATCGTGGCAAAAACGGTCCCAAACGGGGACAAGGATCCATAACAACAACAATGGGCACACAAGGCTTATGCCCGCCTACCTGATCAGGGTAGCGCGCGCCCATAACCTTCCCTCGTTGGAGGCACCGGCGAGAGGCATGACAGTAGACCCAGTTAGGACCTTCCCATAAAGGTAAGCGTCGTTGCACTGGTCAGCTCGATATGGTGGCACCATGACTCAGCCAACAGTTGTTCAAGTTCAATTTAATCCGGTTAAACTTGAATGCAATATGCTGAGCCATGATAAAAATAACATGATGCAATTACAAGGCGTGAGCATGATATCAACATAAGCATGAGGGTACAACATAACTATCCACCATATCAACAATGAATCATATCCAACTGAGGATGGCATAACGAGGAGCATGAGTACAACACTACTCATAGCATAACATGACCATTATCATCAACAATAAGTACCATGCAAGAACACATCAATCACATAACCGAGTAAACACTTAACTAACTGACAACAAGGAACAATACATATTAACGGTACTCGATAACCAATGTCAGTCATGCACCGAAGAACATGACCAACCCAACATGTACTGCTATCAAGCATGACCAATATGAAAGTAATACTAGCAGGTAGAACATGATAACAGAGTGCAAGAAAACAGAGCATGGCAGTAACCACCGATCCATAAGCATAACCGAAATAACGACAGCGGTAGCAAAACAAGCATACAGTTATTAAAGATTCAAGTTGAAAACCAATGCTACTGCATGGCTATCATGCAAATGGTGGTTGTGGCTTGCCTGGGGATGAAGAATACACCGGGGAGAAGCGCAGAAAGATCGCGGAAAGAATCGCCGGAAAACGTTCTCTCTCGGAGGGGCTGATTAAGCGTAAGGACAAAATGGTCCTTTTCAGAATGTTAAAATATGGTGAAAATGATACCAACAGAACGGACTCGACGAAACGAAGAAGTGGGCTTTGGATTCACCTCATTTGGAGTTGTGAGCAAAAAGATATAGACCGAAGTTCAGGGACCAATCTGTAAAAAGATTCCTACAAACAGGCCCCTGAGTGAGAAAACAGAAAACGTCTTTAGTGGAATACGCTTTCACAGCAGAGAAAACATATTTATAGCCGTAGTTAAATGGAAATACGCCTTCCCATAAGGAAAACACATTCCCCACCGAACTAAGACCAAAGTACGCTTTCCCCAACAGAAAACATATTAAGCGAAAGGTGCTTCCACTTATCTGACATGGACGGCGGGGGTCAACGCGTGTGGATGACGGGTGGGGTCGGGAGAGACGCGGGGCCCGCCTGGCTCACGGTCGTCTTCTTCCTCACCCTGCTCCCGCACGGGACAGAGGAGGCAGGGGGGCGCGATGCAGGGGCGCGGCCGGCGCCGTCCCGGCCAACTCCGGCCATCCCTGGCCAGGGCGAGGCCACCAGCGGGGGCGGCTGGGCCTCCCCCCCCCCCCCCCCCCCCCCCCCCCCCCCCCCCCCCCCCCCCCCCCCCCCCCCCCCCCCCCCCCCCCCCCCCCCCCCCCCCCCCCCCCCCCCCCCCCCCCCCCCCCCCCCCCCCCCCCCCCCCCCCCCCCCCCCCCCCCCCCCCCCCCCCCCCCCCCCCCCCCCCCCCCCCCCCCCCCCCCCCCCCCCCCCCCCCCCCCCCCCCCCCCCCCCCCCCCCCCCCCCCCCCCCCCCCCCCCCCCCCCCCCCCCCCCCCCCCCCCCCCCCCCCCCCCCCCCCCCCCCCCCCCCCCCCCCCCCCCCCCCCCCCCCCCCCCCCCCCCCCCCCCCCCCCCCCCCCCCCCCCCCCCCCCCCCCCCCCCCCCCCCCCCCCCCCCCCCCCCCCCCCCCCCCCCCCCCCCCCCCCCCCCCCCCCCCCCCCCCCCCCCCCCCCCCCCCCCCCCCCCCCCCCCCCCCCCCCCCCCCCCCCCCCCCCCCCCCCCCCCCCCCCCCCCCCCCCCCCCCCCCCCCCCCCCCCCCCCCCCCCCCCCCCCCCCCCCCCCCCCCCCCCCCCCCCCCCCCCCCCCCCCCCCCCCCCCCCCCCCCCCCCCCCCCCCCCCCCCCCCCCCCCCCCCCCCCCCCCCCCCCCCCCCCCCCCCCCCCCCCCCCCCCCCCCCCCCCCCCCCCCCCCCCCCCCCCCCCCCCCCCCCCCCCCCCCCCCCCCCCCCCCCCCCCCCCCCCCCCGAAGGACTTTCATCCTGGTAACTTTGAGAAGATTTGGACCAGTAATGAATATAGTTGCTTCACAACTGCATTTTTGGTCCAGAAATAAGATTTGGATGATGCACACATATGGAGCATCAAGTTGAGCTCCAATTTGGCATAGGATGATTATTTGATCATATAAAGATGCTGTCTAAGTTTCATACCAATTGGATTCACCAAAATGGTACTTGCTTCACAAACATCCTTGCTAACCAGAAACTTGCAATAATTTTGGAGAAATATTGGCCTAATTAAATGGTGCCAAATTTGGTGGAGAGTTGTTATTTGGGTAGGAGAACAATCTGGTAATTTATCAGGATTTTTGAAGCAATAAAAATTATACTTGCTTCACAACCTGAAAATATTGCCAGAATCAAAGATTTGGGCCTGTTCTCACATAGATGATTGGATTGGGATGAATTTTGGCGGAGGATAATTATATGAGCACATGAAGAGGCATGCAAAATTTCAACTCATTTGGATGCTCCTAGCTAGTACTTCCTTCACAGTGGCTTCTGTTTGACAGAAACTTTGAAAAATCACTGAGGAAGATTGGCTAGGCAAATAAAGTTGAATTTTGGCATGTGGCAATTATTTGGACATAAAAGAATGCCCAACAAGTTTGGGAGCAAACAAGATTGGATAGGAGGTACTTCCTTCACAAAATGCCACTCTGGACAGAAATGAAGAATAACTATTGGAGAATTATTCTTGGGCTAGGACAGGATAGTTTGGGCATATTTGAGCAATATATGACCCAAAGAAATTATGAGAATTTTTTGGGAAGTTTTGGATGGACAGAAATATAGGTTGCTTCACAACCTAGGGCAGACAGGGTTATTCCTTTAATAGAAAAAGGAATCTTCCCTAGAAAAAGAAATTAGGGTTTGGTCAATCAGTGGAGTGACATGATCTTGGCAAGGTTTGAGAAAGATGAGCCACTAGGGAGGGGGAATGAGGATGATTTCCCATGTGGCAAGGCCACAGAACCACTCCAAAAAGAAAAACAGAGCAAAAACCAATAAATCAAAAAGAAAAAGAAAAGGGCCAAAAACCAGGCTGTTACATACTTCCAGGGATTGGTAGTTGATTATGTAGCATCAATTTGCATATTATCTTCATTATCCTCTATCCCTTCCAGTATTATCATATCTATAATTACTCTCTACAAAATGTAGAGTACAGGCAATGCTTATGAAGAAGATTCTGTGCTGAAATTCTTGAGTTATCCTTCCCTTGACATGGAGAAGGGCATTATAAAGCCGGTGTTAACTGTTAATGTAAGTCAGTCCTTCTAAAGCCTTTATCCTCAACTGCTGTTTAATTTTCTCATACTCCCTATCGTTTACTGCTGTTTAGTTTGCTGTTTATATCAAAATGCATGTTCGCAAGAACCGTAAGTTCCAAGTTTTACTTGTAAAACCAAATTCCTTATTCATACCATGCACATTACTCAATACTCCCTATATGTATGCTTGTTTTTGTGGATCTATAATCCAGTGTGTGGTGAAGCAGCCCACATTTGCACCTTGTCATCTCCTGTTTTATCTTACTGATGTGGCTGATGATATGAACAACATGCCATGCACATTAACCAAAATAGATACAATGATTGTCTTTGCCCTTCATCTATGCTTGTTATGTTGACATGGTAATCCAGTAGTGTGGGGAAGCTCCCCGCATTATGAACAATGCCAAATTATGCTATTGATATTTTGAACTTACTCTTTATTTTCTAATTTCAAATTAGATGGAATTGACAGCACAATTATCATCTTTGTTTATACACGTGCAACACTTGTCATCTCTCTGCTTGTTTCAGGGTGATATGCCTGATGGCATGAACAAGTCTGCTGAAGGCTGTGAGACAAACCCAACATATATTGCAGCAAAGAAGGCAAAACATCTTGAAGATAGCGAGACAACCCCAAAGTCTTGTCTTGATGCAGTTTTCAAGTTACTTGAGACTAGCAGTCAGACAAGCTCACAAAATTTGCTGTCTGAATCAGTTCGACTTCTTTAGTCCCAAGTTCTAGTAGAAAGGCATTCTGCAACTCAACTTCGACTTGTAGTCCTATCTCTAAGAAAGATTGCGGAGAACACCAATGAGAACCTCATTGCTAAACAGCTACACCTAGAAGCTATGACCGACATGCTAGGCCGGTCTCACAGCCTTGCTCAGCAGCTTGCGCAGCAGTTCCCGCGCAAGCCTAACCTTTCTTGAACTGTCTTGGAAGTGGTCTCGGTTTAGTATTATTTTGTTACGCTGCAATGGTGCCCAGTTTTTGTAATCTGCTTCTTCGTTGCGCTTTATGATCACTGGTGGCGAACTTCGATGCCCAGTGGATGTAATATACCATAAATCCTTTATTGTATAGTGTAGGTTTATTCTAAGTTACTATGCCCTAATATCTTTATTGTATAGAGTAGGTTTGTTATTAATTCCTACTAGTTACTGCCATCATTCGCTATCTGAAAAAAAACCTGATGTAGTCGACCGGGCCGAAACATTCGCCTCTAACGGGCCTGGTTATTAGCGGGCCACAATTGGGCCGGCCTGCATCTTTCTTGGGCTCGAATGGCCATTGGGGCCTTCTCACTTTGCGCCAGGCCCACAACCTACTCCGGCCTATATTCGACCCAAATTTTAGTTGGGCCTTTTGTGGACCCAGCGCTTAGTTTGGCCCATGTAGCGTTGGGCCATTAACAGGCTGAATATTCTGCTGGCCTGTTACGGCCCAGAAGAAACCATGAGCCTTTAGCAGGCCGAAATGCATGTTGGGCCTCAATTTTCACTAGTCGTTGACGGGCCTTCAGCAGGCTGAAATGTAGACCGGGCCTTTTTCGGCCTAGTTATATGACGGGCCGTTACCAGGCCGAAACATATCTCGGGCCTTAGTTGGCCCACTGATATCATGGGCCTTTAACAGGCCGAAAGCTTAGTACATGCATCAACGGGCTGAATTATACGACAGGCCTTTAACAGGCCCAAAGTCACGTTGGGCTGAACTGTTGCCACCTTTATCACGGGCCGTTAGTGGGCCGGATGTCGCGTCGGACCATATATGGCCCATGGGTAGCACGGGTCATTCCCAGGCCGAAAGACACACTGGGCTGAAATGGGCTCATGTCTACATCGGGCCTCTAACAGGCCGAAAGTCACTGGGCTGTAATTGGGCCCAAATATTCGGCAAACAATTAACGGGCCAGATCTAGCTTCGGGCCGTAAATGGGCCTTTATTAAACAGGTCGTTATTGGGCTGGCCCACTAGTACCTGAGTAAGTACTACGGGCCTTTAACTGGGCCGGCCTTTTTAACCTATATGGGCCTCTGGTGGGCCATGCCACGTGTCAACGTATCATAGGCGCCTCTTGTCCAATGAATGGATGACATCTGTCCCAACGGTGAGCCAACACGTGTTTCCTCCGGCCAATGAGAATTTTACACGTGGAAAATCCTCATTGGTCCGGGCTGTTAGTGGGTTATCGGATCCAAAACCGGACCTGATAGCTTAACGGTGACCCGTTACGGTGGATGCCACGTGTCGATCACCCTTGATGAAAGCACTTCCATGACGCGGCATTTATCGTCATGGAAGTGGACACATCCGTGATGATAATTTTCGTAATGTCATGGAACACTTCTACGACAGCACAGGTATGACTATCTTGATTCTTTCATAAAATTGTCATGGATGTACATGCGTCACAGAAAACGTGACCTACTGTGACAAACACGTATCATCACGGAAGTGTCTCTTTTTTGTAGTGATAATTCTTTCATACATGTCACTCTTGAGTCATTGCACATCCCGGTACACCGCCGGAGGCATTCATATAGAGTCATATTTTGTTCCAAGTATCGAGTTGTAATCCTTGAGGTGTAAATAAATAGAAGTGTGATGATTATCATTATTAGAGCATTGTCCCGTGTGAGGAATTAAAAAAAGAGAGAGGCCAAAGAAGCCAATGAAAAAAAGAGAGGCCAAAGAAGCCAAAAGAGAGAGAGAGAGAGAGAAAGAGAGAAGGGACAATGCTACTATCCTTTTTCCACACGTGTGCTTCAAAGTAGCACCATGATCTTCATGATAGAGAGTCTCTTATTCTGTCACTTTCATATACTAGTGGGAATTTTCTTTATAGAACTTGGCTTGTATATTCCAATAATGGGATTCCTCAAAATGCCCTAGGTCTTCGTGAGCAAGCAAGTTGGATGCACACCCACTTAGTTTTTTTGTTGAGCTTTCATACATTTATAGCTCTAGTGCATCCGTTGCATGGCAATCCCTACTCACTCACATTGATATATATTGATGGGCATCTCCATAGCCCATTAATACGCCTAGTTGATGTGAGACCATCTTCCTCCTTTTTGTCTTCTCCACAACCACCACTCTATTCCACCTATAGTCCCCCCCCCCCCCCCCCCCCCCCCCCCCCCCCCCCCCCCCCCCCCCCCCCCCCCCCCCCCCCCCCCCCCCCCCCCCCCCCCCCCCCCCCCCCCCCCCCCCCCCCCCCCCCCCCCCCCCCCCCCCCCCCCCCCCCCCCCCCCCCCCCCCCCCCCCCCCCCCCCCCCCCCCCCCCCCCCCCCCCCCCCCCCCCCCCCCCCCCCCCCCCCCCCCCCCCCCCCCCCCCCCCCCCCCCCCCCCCCCCCCCCCCCCCCCCCCCCCCCCCCCCCCCCCCCCCCCCCCCCCCCCCCCCCCCCCCCCCCCCCCCCCCCCCCCCCCCCCCCCCCCCCCCCCCCCCCCCCCCCCCCCCCCCCCCCCCCCCCCCCCCCCCCCCCCCCCCCCCCCCCCCCCCCCCCCCCCCCCCCCCCCCCCCCCCCCCCCCCCCCCCCCCCCCCCCCCCCCCCCCCCCCCCCCCCCCCCCCCCCCCCCCCCCCCCCCCCCCCCCCCCCCCCCCCCCCCCCCCCCCCCCCCCCCCCCCCCCCCCCCCCCCCCCCCCCCCCCCCCCCCCCCCCCCCCCCCCCCCCCCCCCCCCCCCCCCCCCCCCCCCCCCCCCCCCCCCCCCCCCCCCCCCCCCCCCCCCCCCCCCCCCCCCCCCCCCCCCCCCCCCCCCCCCCCCCCCCCCCCCCCCCCCCCCCCCCCCCCCCCCCCCCCCCCCCCCCCCCCCCCCCCCCCCCCCCCCCCCCCCCCCCCCCCCCCCCCCCCCCCCCCCCCCCCCCCCCCCCCCCCCCCCCCCCCCCCCCCCCCCCCCCCCCCCCCCCCCCCCCCCCCCCCCCCCCCCCCCCCCCCCCCCCCCCCCCCCCCCCCCCCCCCCCCCCCCCCCCCCCCCCCCCCCCCCCCCCCCCCCCCCCCCCCCCCCCCCCCCCCCCCCCCCCCCCCCCCCCCCCCCCCCCCCCCCCCCCCCCCCCCCCCCCCCCCCCCCCCCCCCCCCCCCCCCCCCCCCCCCCCCCCCCCCCCCCCCCCCCCCCCCCCCCCCCCCCCCCCCCCCCCCCCCCCCCCCCCCCCCCCCCCCCCCCCCCCCCCCCCCCCCCCCCCCCCCCCCCCCCCCCCCCCCCCCCCCCCCCCCCCCCCCCCCCCCCCCCCCCCCCCCCCCCCCCCCCCCCCCCCCCCCCCCCCCCCCCCCCCCCCCCCCCCCCCCCCCCCCCCCCCCCCCCCCCCCCCCCCCCCCCCCCCCCCCCCCCCCCCCCCCCCCCCCCCCCCCCCCCCCCCCCCCCCCCCCCCCCCCCCCCCCCCCCCCCCCCCCCCCCCCCCCCCCCCCCCCCCCCCCCCCCCCCCCCCCCCCCCCCCCCCCCCCCCCCCCCCCCCCCCCCCCCCCCCCCCCCCCCCCCCCCCCCCCCCCCCCCCCCCCCCCCCCCCCCCCCCCCCCCCCCCCCCCCCCCCCCCCCCCCCCCCCCCCCCCCCCCCCCCCCCCCCCCCCCCCCCCCCCCCCCCCCCCCCCCCCCCCCCCCCCCCCCCCCCCCCCCCCCCCCCCCCCCCCCCCCCCCCCCCCCCCCCCCCCCCCCCCCCCCCCCCCCCCCCCCCCCCCCCCCCCCCCCCCCCCCCCCGAGAGAGACCATCTTCATCCTACGCCTCCCACGGATTGATAAACCTTAGGTCATCCACTTGAGGGAAATTTGCTACTGTCCTGCAAACCTCTACACTTGGAGGCCCAATGACGTCTACAACAAGAAGGTTGTGTAGTAGACATCACGTACTAGCATCCCCAAGCTTAATTCCTACTCGTCCTTGAGTAGGTAAATGATAAAATAAATAATTTATGATGTGTGAATGCTAGCAAAGTGCATAAGTTTGATCAATGATAATTTCAATCACTTTTCCTAGCATCATAATAGCAATTCTTTCTCATAAAACTCATCATGGTAAAGTAGCAACCAATTCACATGTTAAGGTTCAAATAATGAATTCTCTTGAAACTCAACAACCTTTATTCTCAGTCACCAAGCAATTGCAATTGAACTTATTCAACAGAGTCTAAGCAAGAGCTCCACATACTCAACCATCATATAGTCTTCTATGATTGCAAACACTCACCGCATACACATGAGCAAAATGTTTCAAATAGACACATAGAAAGATAGGGGCTTATAATTTTGCCTCCCAACGTATTCAACTCAAGGGTGATGTCAACAATAATAACTCATGCTACCCATATCCAACTAGATATATGTGCGTATATCTTTCCTCACCACATGATGCTTGTTGAAAGAGAAAAATAAAAAGGAATAGAGAGAAAAACTTTGACTCTTGCATGAAAGTAAATACATGAAAGTAAAAGGTAGGCCCTTCGCAGAGGGAAGTAGAGGTTGCCATGCACTTTTTGTTTGTATGCTCAATCCCTTAGTGCAAGAGAACGTCACGTTATATTGCCCCTTATGATAGCAACCTTTATTATGCTGTCTGTCGCTTTTATTCTTTGCCATCACAAGTTCGTACAACGCTCAATTTTCTCTTACACTAAATGATCTAACACTTTTAGAAGCAATTTTTATTGTCTTATTGCACCGATGACAACTTACTTTAAGGATCTTATTCAATCCTTAGGTAGGTATGGTGGACTCTTGAAAATAAGATTTGGGTTTTAGGGTTTTTGGATGCACAAGTAGTATCTCTACTTGGTGCGGAATTTTTGGCTAGCAAAGATGGGGGGCAAGCACCACATGTTGAAGGATCTATGACAATATAACTTCTATGTGAATATGAACAAACGTAAATCATTACGTTGTCTTCCTTGTCCAACGTCAACAATTTTGGCATATAATATTTTGATGGGGGCTCACAATCACAAAAGATTTCCAAGATACTGTATTTGCATGTGAAAGTTCTGTTCCTTATAGTAATCATTCATGAATTGCTTGTATGACCAAATGATTAATTCCACTATAAACAAAGAAAACAAATGTTTACTCCTTCCATTTTTATTTAAGTACGCGTATTAGCATTGGTCAAAGTCAAGTTTTTTAAACTCTCACAAAGTTCATAACAAAAAATATTAACATATACAATAACAAATAAATACCATTAGATTCATTATTGAATGTACTTTCACATCATATATATTTGTTATGGTAAATGTTTATATTTTTCTATAAACTTGGTCAAACTTTAGGAAGTTTGACTTCTGTCAAACCTAATATGCAGAGTTAATAAAAACGGAGGGAGTACTAGTAGTTACTAGTACTACTAACTACTAGTACTAGTAGTTACTAGTACTACTAACTACTAGTACTACTCGCTAGTTGCTTAGCCCAATCACCCAACACGCCAAACGGGGAGTTCAGTGTTACAAAAGTTTGAGGTCGGCAGGAAAATCTCCCGCGACCCTGATTCGAGAAGTGCGAAGTTACCATCATTCCCTTGGGAACAGGCATACAAATGATGGTAGGTAGAGGGCTGTTTTGGTAACTTCAGGTTCACCCTACCCAGCCAACCCCACCCCGGCACCCAGAGTAGTACACCTGAATACTCCCCATTTTCTATCCCCATCGCAAAATAGACTTTTCCATGGCACCGCAGCCTTCGTGCTCCTCCCTTTCTACATCGGCGCACTCGTCCACCGCAGCGCATCTACCTCAACGACGACGTCATTGGCCGCACTTGAGCCGGTCCACCGTCGTCGTCGTACACGGAGCCTCTTCCCCGTCACCGTTTTCCACGGTCTCGTATCTACTTCCCGAAAGCCGACGCCAAGTGCAGAAGCACCACCGTCGTGGACAATGAACTGACTCCCATTGCCGACCATGCTGCACAAAGGCCGCCGCGACCATCGTACTCCTCCTCGATTGGTAATGTGTGTATTGAATCTCTTAGCAGTACATGTGCAGTTCCAATTTTGTTCATACCTACCCTTCAAATTTCCTGGTTGCTATTGTTCCCATAAAAGTAATTGGTTATAGCTTGCATTGTCCAACAGAATATCACCTTGTAATTGTGAGTCGCTCCTGTATTGCGCTGTGCTTGGGTAGGTTATTCATCTGCAATTAGTAGTGTGGCAAATGATGGAAATATTTTTAGAACTAGCAAGATGCCCATGCGTTGCACGAAACTAGCCCCCCCCCCCCCCCCCCCCCCCCCCCCCCCCCCCCCCCCCCGAGAGTAGAGATAGCAGGGACGTCGGGAAAGGATCGCGCGCGCGCAGGAAAGAGCGGCCGGGCGCGCTAGTTTTGGCGCGGCGCGTCCGGCGCGCTTTATAAAATCCAACACCCTCCCTCCACTCTGTGCCTCGCCCTCGCTCTCTCCCCGCTCTTTCTCGCCTCACCGCCATCGTGCCACCATGCCGCCGCGCCGCCGGGAAACTTGGGGCTACCACGGCGTCCGCGCGCGCCCCTCTGGCGGCTTCTCCGCCGAGATCCAGTTCCGCGCGGTGCGCCTCGGCCTCGGCACTTTCGACACCGCCCACGAGGCCGTCCGCGCGTATGATGCGGCGGCATGGCGCCTCCGGCGGCCTCATAGGGAGATGAACTTCCCCAATGTGCCGACGCGGGAGCGGGCGCAGGAGCTTGCGCCTCCACTGCGGCTTATCACCGACGAGGATCATCGCGACAACCGGAGGCGGGAGCACCGTCTCGGCATCGCCGAGATGGACGAGGAAGCCATGGTGTTGTGGTGCCAACGCTTCCCGCAGGACATCATCAACGAGCGTGGGTTCTACGCGCAAAGGAGGGCGGAGAGGGAGAAGAGGAGGGCGGGGCGAGCCGCCTATCGCGAGGACAGGCATATGCGGAAGGCGGCCGCTCAATTCAACATCAAGCTAGGAGAAGCATCGCCCTGGGACTCCGACGATGATTGGTATGTTGACGCCTACATTGAGACGTTGGAGGAGGACATCACCGAAGCGGATTCGAACGACGAGGAGTAGTTGAACTATCTATTTTTCTATCTATCTATGCTATATCTATGTTGAGAACTATCTATGTATCTATCTATGCCAGTATCGACTCGGAGTCGAATGTGTATCGAGTCAGAGTAGAAAGGAGAAAAAAATATAGTGCGTCTGGTGGAGCCTATATATTAAAAAAATATATTAAAAAATGTGCTTTTTAATAGCGAGTCGAATGTGTATCAATTCTTTGTTGTGCTTTTGAAAGTATATATTAAAAAATGATGTATATAGAATTTTATTCCAATCGAAAATGGATCTTGCCCGAACAAAAATAGAATACGAGCTGGATTTGAATTGAGTTGGCACGGTAAACGTGCACTCTTTCTCTACAAAAATTTGAACGAAGCGGGGAAAGTCGCAGTAACCGCCCAAAACCAAAATCTGCGAGATGGAAATTACTGCCTATCCCTGACGCGCAAAGCCTATCGGCTCGATTTCTATTGGTTTTGATAGGGGTAGGTTTGTAATTTCACTCAAACGTGACATAACCGCCTCTCACCCGGATTCATACACGGTGGGCGCCAAAACACAGTGTCTCCTCGGCCGAAATCGCCTCCCTCCCCGATTCATACATGGTGGGCACCAAAACAAACTCTCTTCGACCGAAATCTCCGTCGGCAAATATTTGGTGTATGCGAGATTACCGTCCTATCCCCAACCGACTAATATTGCTGTGATGTAGGAAATTTTAAACGGGGGCTAAGTTTGTAAATTTCCTCTCATTTGAGACAAGCGCGCCCTGAAGACATGGTTCCCCCTTCCTCTCTCCCTCCATTTCCCCATTTGTACTCCATGGGCGCCAAAACACCCTCTCCACCCCAGCCTCCTCCGTCCGCCACCCCATCCACCGCCGTCCTCCTCCACCATGCTGGAGCTGGTACCCCAACGTCGTCGTCCATTACAAGAGATTGACCTCTCTCATCCACGGCTTTGAACTAGGATCCTTGCATCCCGTCCTCTCGCTTCATCCCCGCCATCGTCCACCTTGCTGGCGCCGCTCCTACGATCGTCTTGTCCACGGCGCCGGGATATTTCCCCCGCCGCCACCGTCTACCCTCCTAGATCTGCTTCCATGCCGCCGGCAGCCATCGCTACTGCAACACCATCAAATTCTTAGCAGATGCATACACGGCGCCACACTAGAGGCGGTACTCTTTTGTATCTGCTCAACTTATTTATTGCAACAAGAAAATAGATCGCCACTGATTTACTGTGATTTCTTTGTTGGAGAACGTAGTAATTTCAAAAAAATTACTACGCACACGCAAGATCATGGTGATGCATAGCAATGAGAGGGGAGAGTGTTGTCCACGTACCCTCGTAGACCGAAAGCGGAAGAGTTAGCACAACACGGTTGATGTAGTCATACGTCTTCATGATCCGACCGATCCAAGTACCGAACGTACGGCACCTCTGAGTTCAGCACACGTTCAAATCGATGATGTCCTGCGAACTCCGATCTAGTAGAGCTTCACGGGAGAGTTCCATCAGCATGACGGCGTGATGACGGTGATGATGTTTGCTACCGACGCAGGGCTTCGCCTAAGCACCGCTACGATATGATCAAGGTGGAATATGGTGGAGGGGGGCACCGCACACGGCTAAGAGATCAAGAGATCAATTGTTGTTTCTAGAGGTGCCCCCCTGCCCCCGTATATAAAGGAGCAAGGGAGGAGGATGGCCGGCCCTTGGGGCGCGCCAAGGAGGGGGGAGTCCTCCTCCTAGTAGGAGTAGGACTCCCCTTTCCTAGTCCAACTAGGAAGAGGGAAGGGGGAAGGAAAGAGAGGGAGAGGGAGAGGGAAAGAGGGGCCGCGCCCCCCCTCCCCTAGTTCAATTCGGACTCCTCATGGGAGGGGGCGCGCCACCTCCTGGGCTGCTGCCCTCTCTCTCCCCTCAGGCCCACTAAGGCCCAATACTTCCCCGGGGGGTTCTGGTAACCCCTCCGGCACTCCGGTTTTCTCCGAAACCACCCGGAACACTTTCCGGTGTCCGAATATAGTCGTCCAATATATCGATCTTTACATCTCGACCATTTCGAGACTCCTCGTCATGTCCGTGATCATATCCGGGACTCCGAACTACCTTCGGTACATCAAAACACAAAAACTCATAATACCGATCGTCACCGAACTTTAAGCGTGCGGACCCTACGGGTTCGAGAACTATGTAGACATGACCGAGACACGTCTCCGGTCAATAACCAATAGCGGAACCTGGATGCTCATATTGGTTCCTACATATTCTATGAAGATCTTTATCGGTCAAACCGCATGACAACATACGTTGTTCCCTTTGTCATCGGTATGTTACTTGCCCGAGATTCGATCGTCGGTATCTCAATACCTAGGTCAATCTCGTTACCGGCAAGTCTCTTTACTCGTTACGTAATGCATCACCCCGTAACTAACTCATTAGTCACATTGCTTGCAAGGCTTATAGTGATGTGCA